>OMLI01073784.1:0-12619 GCA_900302605.1 Rondeletia loricata | reverse complement strand
GAGAGAGAGAGAGAGAGAGAGAGAGAGAGAGAGAGAGAGAGAGAGAGAGAGAGAGAGAGAGAGAGAGAGAGAGATGCATTACTCATAGGTCACACTTCAAAAGCAATACAGGGTGTTTAATAGAGCTCTAACATTAAGGCCGGGCAGGGTGACCTGAGATCCAGTGTAAAGACTTGAGGTCCAGTGCACCGGTGATGGAATCCAAACCTATTGCCAATACTCCATAGAGTTTTTACTTCACGTCACTTAGCTCTCGGTTGCCTGTATTGTGAAAGTCTCCAGAGGAAGAGCAAAAGAAAAATACGAAGCAGGGCGGTGATAGAGGAAGAGCGAATGCAGGCACACAACCTGCTGCAGCTTGAATGTCAAATATTCATAGGATCAAAAATATCATTGGGCTTTTACTTTTTATTTCCCCTGCGGGTTCAGATAACTCTGGGCTGGACGAGCAAATCTCTGAAAAGCCTCCAAATTCCTGCAGCCCCTCTCTCCGGTATGCCAGTTGTCGGGTGGTGCTCCCTTTGATGTGTGAAATTACTGAGGGGTCAGGAGGACACACGTATCAGCACACTCCCTCCCGTCACAAACTGCCTCACTTCCTCAGATAGATGGCTTCTGACAGACGGAGATGAGGAATTGATGAGGGAACCCCCCTTCCTTCTCCGCTCTCCCTCCCTTTTCCCTCCTCCTGCCCTTGATGCTCGCCTGGAGGTGCCATTTTTGGCTTCGGCAAACTGTTAATTAGGAGCAAGGATCATTTTCAAGTCATCGAGCGAGCTCAGGGCAGATTTCATCTCTGAGATTTAAGTTGCCTAGTTCTTCATACAGCAACGAAAAGGCAACCAGGGCCGGCTTTATTTCTGTGTCACCGCTGGCATATAATATAATTTCTGTAGTGCAGAAAAGTGAGAGCTTGACAACCTCATAAAAACTGCCTGCATGCAGTGATTAACTAGCCTATACACAGCATATTACATGACGTATTAATCAGTGCTTTAGTAGAGACAGAGAAGCTAGTCCTTATCAGCTTAGCTAACTATCATTTAATGGGAGAGGCTTGGAGATAATAGATATAGTGCTGTGTGAATGGAACAATACTATTCAATTGGTTTCTTTGTTTTCCCCCAGAGGTCTGGACAGTTCACACACATTCAATCGGGCTACTTTACTATGCAAGAAATAGATTAGAAATCAATGAAGTATAAGACAAAAAGGGCGAGAGGGAGACCATAACCATAGAAACAAAGAGCCATGTGTAGAAATATGACAGTTCACTGCACAAAGCTGACCTAAATGAATGAGATCATGTTGCTAATAATAGGGACGTATTAGCTTGGTTGTGTTGAGCAGACCCCAAATCTCCTACAGTGACCTTAGCTAAATTTGGCGCTTTTTAAAACCACTTTACCGTCTCCTTGAGGAATAGCTGTCCAGGTTCTTTATCCGTGTCTAGAATGAATAAGCCCAAAAAACATCACCTTGAGGGCTTTCACAGTAGGCTTAAACTGAATGGTTACTTCCTCCTACATAACCAACCGTGGTAAAAAACAGCCAATTTTACTACTCAGTTTAAAGCAATTTTACCGAGACGTAGGCGAAAACAACCACTAATACTGTAGATTGTGACTGGCACACGTGTCCATCTTGTTTCTCTGTTTTATGGTTGATTGAAGAGGAACTTACTGATATTCTCTGCAGGTACTTTTACTATAGCTGGCTCGATCAGGTTGTCTGCAAGGACAAACGCCCCTTCCTCCAGGGTATCCAGTAACATAGTGGCGGCATGTGTTTGTTCTGTGGAATTCATGTCTTCCCAGGATTTCAGGGCTTCCGGCCTCAGGAGGTTGTCAACGGTGTCCACAATTGCCTGTATCCATGGAGACAAGTGAAATGTCAGCTTATTGTTTTCTCCCATCATAACTTCATTTTAATCACACAGAGGGGGAATGGGCAGCAAATAATATAAAGGGCATGCATGGCCAACAATAACAGCAACTGAAACAGAAATATCAAATACCCAAATTGAGGACATGAGGTTGCAAGACAGTCAATCTAAAAAGACTAACTAAAATAATAACAATAAAAAATGTAATATGTATTATGCAGAACATAGGCCATATCTGAGGAAGCTTTCTTTAGTCTTCCCAGTTTGGACCCATTTCTTTTTTGAATAATAAAGCAATAATGCTTGAGGGGAAACAGAAACACAAACCAAATGTTTTTTTTCTTTTTTTCACTGAATGGAGCCGTCTTCTACAATGATGAATTCTCAGTTCCTGTTCTTAGGCAACAATTTTCCAAAGAACAATTATCTTCACTCACAATAGTCTTATTTCCATAACAGGATCTGCCTGTAATGGCCTTGAAAAATACTTTTCTCCTGAAGGAGAGGGGCAATATCATGGAATCCATGTCTGAGTGGCAGTCTGAGTCAAGATGGGGATAATTCTGCTTGTTTTCAATGGCAATCCTTTCATTTCCTGGTTTCTGATAAGCAGTAAGTAAGCAAAACATTCCAGTACAATACCCACACAAGAAAAGTATCATATGTTGATAAAACAAGAGTTTCCTTTGACACTGCAAGGGTGAGTTCATGACTTCTGCCTGGCTCAGCATGCTCACAGTGGCGCTAACTTGCTATACTCCTGCTAAAGACAGACAGTTGTAAAATGATAACAAATTTAGAGCAGCCCATGGTGTGATCAATCAGAGTGACAATTTAATCATAGGTGCCATTAACCACAGCAAGGCCCTCCAAAATAATGGTAATTAACCACAACAAGCCCTTGCTCACTGTACCAATTAGCCACAGCTGTGATTATCCAAAACACTAATTGACCATAGGCAGGATTATCCATTTGCCTGGAATAACAAGAATGGGGATCAACCAAAGTCTGCACCAATCTATGATTAACCACAACATTTAACCACTGAGCTCACATTAACCACAGTGGTGATGACTGTACCCAGACATGAGCCTCTCAGTGTGTCTTTATATCTCAGGTCTGAGCACAGAAATCAATCTCTGTGGCCCTGACCTTGCAAGCAAGGGGAAGCTTGCGAGCTGTGACTATGATGGGAGTAAGTGTGTGGGGGAGAGAGCCTGAGCCAGAGTAGTGGTGATTACAGGGCCGGAGCCATTACACCCAGACAGACATTAAATGGGCTTCCCCCCCTGGTGAGCCATCCGTGCAGGGCCCATGGAATCCAAAAGGGGGAAAAACGTCCCGTCTCTAATTTGTCTAGCACAAAAAGAACCTGTGTTCCGATTTAATCCTCTTTAATTCTCGCCTGGGTGGAGGTCACGCCACTCTACAAATCACAGGGGTGTTACCAGGGGAACCCCCATGGCTCGCTGGCTGGAGAAAATGTATGGTGTGGTGAGAGCTGTGGTGAGAGCTCAGCGAGCAGGCCGGCGAACACTTGGGCGGTGCTGACTTCAAGAGCAACAGCAGATGATGAATGGTGATGCAGAAGAGAAGACAGTTGTACATCAATTGAGGGAAATGCATCCCCCATTTCTCACAGGAAAATAAGACCTCAGTAAAAACAGCCTCAACTTATGGTGAACCCTGCAAGCCGATGAGAAATACAAAATGTGATCATTTGTCTTATGCCATGCAAGCCATCACTTCTTGTGTGTTTACGCCATGGCCATGTCTTTCAGCAGAAGCAGCTCGTTGAAATAAACCCTGCCACAGCAGAGGAAAGCAAAATGACTGAGGGAGGGACTGAAAAATCTGATTGCAAATGAATCCCACAGATAAGAACGAACTGCAATGGGAGAGGAGAGAATTTTTTGCTAAGGGGACAAGGGATACTGGAAATTGTACAATGTAAGCAAGTGGAAATTGAGCACACTGCCACTTTGATCACACTTCTGGCTGACAGGGAGGTGCAATTACGACCGTGGGAAGGCAATTACTCACACAACGCACAAAGAGCCGACAAGAGAGAGGGAGGGAGAGAAAGAGTGGGTGAGGAAGAAAGGAGGAGAGAGAAAAAGACAGAAAAAGGTATCTGAGAGAAAAAAAGATGTATAAGTGATATGAGAGAGAAAGGGAATAGGATAGGTGCAAAGGCAGAATTATATTGGCAATGACTTCCAAAGATGGACAGATTGCCAGGCTAACAGACATACAGACAGGGAGTCAGATGAGGCAGAAGCCATATCGAGACTTATACAAGCAGGCCACCGGGGACAAAACAAGACAATCAAGGACATACAGACGGACAGTGCTGCATGCTGCTGGTCAGGCAGTAGGGATCAGGGGAAAAAGCAACTTTGAAAGCCCAGTAGATATACCTTCATATATGCCCTGCATGTCTTCTCTCTTTTTTGAAGCTTTCCCACACAAAAAGAGGATCAAGAACAACAGACAGACATTAGGTACAGCGTGAGGTTACAGCTCAAAAACAGGGACCATTAAATCATGCCACTTACCATAAATTACAGGAATTCATAAAAGAAGAAAAAGCTCAGGTCCATTAAATATTACCCTAAAATAATGTGACACCTCTAAATGCTTTGGGGGAATGGTATTTGCACAGCACTGTGGAGGAAAAATGCTGAGACTAGATTCTGATTAGTGATGTTTTAAAATACACTGAGCCAATAAACAACGCAGGATGGGGTCATTTGTACTTCATGGCATGGAGATTGTAATATTGTGCCAGCTCTTTTTAAGCCCTTTGTTGGTCTCTCGGTACAAAATAAGTTGCATTCTCCTCCTAAGTTAGTCAAGGCTGAAAGAAGAAAATCACAGAGAATACAATAGCTCTCACACAGAATTAGAAAATATAATGTTCTTTTTTTCTAAATGACAACCAAATGGTTTCAGCACACCCTATGCAACTCAAGCAAACACACACAGGAAGCCAATCTGTTTTCTCTGGACCAAGACAAGTCAACCAAGACAAGACTGCTCCCATGGATTGTAGGCTGCCATCATTTCCTTGTGTATTGGTGGGGAAAGGTTGCCTGCAACTCAACTTTTGGCAATGTTGCTTGTCAGCAGTCAATCACATGCTAGCATTGCTATGTCCCTCCAATCACGGCAACACTGTTGGCACTGCAGTGAGCAACCCGTTAGCTCTTACCTGTAAATAAACAATAGCATGGCAATGTAGCTGCTGGCAGTCTGCACAGAAGGGTACAAATGACGGGTGTCATTTTGGTGCAAATCACCTTGTTTACAGAGAAACTGTTGTCGGGAAAATCTGAATAACAATGTCATTTCTCAAACTGTCACTCATCTCTCCATGGGACTGTCAACAGCTGAGCCTACTCTTTTCTCTCAGAGTGCTGGTAGAAGCTCCGGGGGAGGGCAGTACCATGCTTGTCAGCACTGAAGAGTTATTCTTTGTGTTGGTGGGGGACTCATGGCCATTAGCTCCTTTAAGCTGGAACTGCCAGGTGAGGCTGCGTTTCCAAAGCCAGTAATTACCAGGGAGCTGGAGAGGAATGAGCTTCCCCTCAGGGCTAGGCCTGCCTCCCTAGCCCCCTCACCTGAGTCTGTGTGTGTGTGTCCGTGTATGTGAGCGCGTGCACGGGTTTGTGTTTGTGCGTAGCAGTAGGGGTCCTTCAAATGAATGTCCTGAGCTGTGTTGAGTCAGAGTTGGAGCAAAGAGGGGGGCAAAGTTTAATGAGAGGTAAGAGTAGGGCAGGCAGGGTTTCCACAGTACCTTGTTGAAGCTGCGTCCAGCTGAGTCCTTGTCTCTGGGCTTGAGCTCCTGCAGCTGAGCATCCAGGATGTCTACTAGCTGCTCCATCAGACGTACCGAGGAGCTGACGTCACCGGCAAACACCGGGCCCTGCGTGTGGCGCGCCAGCTCGTTGGCTAAATTAGCTGCGTTTTCACCACTCCGGATCTAAAGAAGCAACAACAAGCAAAGCAGGGGCGGGTCAATGAAACAGGCCTTACATGATGGTTCTGCAGTGTGAAGCTGATATAATGTATCTTGTATACCTCTGAGTTATAATCAATAATAACAGTGCTCGTTCACCAGGAACAATTCATTGTGGGTAGAATGAATGTAAACACAGGCATTGAATGTGTAGTAGGGAACACAATACTTTAAGTGTGACAGACAAGCTTAGTGTGAGAAAACCACCAATGGTCTGCAATGTGCAGCAGATAAGAACAGATTTCAAGGAAAATTCCACGCTCAGATACTCTTTCACTGTTATATATGATCAATCTGTGATGTTCAATGCATTCCAGGAGTAACTTTTTTGGTGTACCCACTTTCCCTCAACCTGCCTTGATTACTTCTACTTTAGTTAGTGATTTCCTACATTTTCGAGAGTACCTTTCGACAACCCTCAGAGAATGTGCCGGTTGCATTCAGTACGTGTAGGTGGATTGAGCAATAGCGATAGCATAGCAAGAGCAAGACAGCAAGTTTTTCCAGTCGAGAAAAAAGAGTCGCGCCCCCTACTCAAAATGCAACATGTCTTGTGGCTGCGTTGCATTCTGGTCTACTGAGGCTACTGTCGGTGGAGAAATTGGTATCTCCTCCTCTTCTACGATGGATTTCTCCCTGTATGATTATTGAACATCAGAGCAAAATGGCAAGTCTAGAAAGAAGCCCTTGCTCTTCAATTCTGAAGGGCTGACACCAAAACCTGTCGTTTACCGTTGATGTTTTAGATAGCTGCAAATTTTTCTGCTATTAAGCGTCATTGCAGCTGTGCTGCAAATTTCTCGATGTGACGTCACATTGTCTAGCTTTGACCAGTTATCTGCTGAAATAAGAAAAATACACCACCAAACAACATAATGGGCCAAGAAATGCCTACATTGCCAAAAGCAGTTTTTTTAACAGTGTTAAAGTGTTTTAGTGTGGATTTTTCCTTTAAGGGCTCAGTTGTCCCTCAGATACACATAGGAAAGAGAGCAGAGTTTTTGTTTGTTTCCCACTGTATTTTACAATTAACACATTTCCAGTTTACCTTTTGTGCGACTTGAGTCACCCAGTGGGAGGTGCAGTTGCTGAGGTCTGGCCCTTTGGAGCACCAGGTCCCAGCCATGGTGCAGAGGAAGGAGGCAATGCCTGCGGTACCACAGAACAAATACAACAGTTGGAGGGAAGCCAAAACCTTTCTCAGATACTGTTTCTCCTGCTGATCCTCCATTCACAGACACTCTAGTGCAGGAAACTAACTGGTCAGCAGGAACAACCATTTCAAAACTATTTCAAAGCCTGTCAGCTTTGCATAGTCTAAAAGAACAAGGGAAATGTAATGGTAGAGGGGATACCAACAGACTTTCCGTTTCTTACATAGCTTGGTCCTAATTGGCAGGCAATACACTCGATCCTAGTTTGTCATTGTCGGTAAATAGACACATTTCCGAATTGTAAACATTTTATATGCTCCCATATTATGCATGTCTAAATCAAATATATAAATATATATTATCTAATGAATGCTGCTTCACTGACAAGAGCAACAGCGTATGTAATCCAAGACTCGTCACCATTTCGCCCCCACAGTCAAAACATTGTCTCTTTCTTGCTTTTATCCTCCAATAGCCATGCTTTATATTATGACAGTTCTGCCAGTCTCTGTGATGGGGTTTTCAAAGGTAACTTTTTTTTCTGGAGAGCTGATAACATAACAACCACGAGCACCATGTTCCATAGTCCCTGTGAGCAGCTTTCTGTCATGTATCATGATTTCCCCTCACTGCTGCTTTTGATGCCTAACTAAGACGTCATTGGGACTTCTTAGTAGCTGTGAAGAGTAACCGTGGTTTATTGTTAGCATTTGAATGTACTGTCACAACTAATTTCACAGCAATATATAAATGAGAAAATCCTACATGCATCTTTGAATAATGACCATTTGAAGAACAGGTTTACATTGTGGCATAATGGTTATCATAGCTTGTCAACACTTCCAAATGATCTCAAACACTAACATGTTCGCACACACAAATCCACACACCACACACACACTACACTCCCATACGGTAGGCCTACCTCTGGTTCCTTTGGGGCAGGGCCTGTCCACAGTGGTTCCAGTGTGGGTCTGGGGCCAGTCAATGGTTCTCCTCCTGGTAGCGTCACAAAAGCGCCTGGGTGTGGGGGGCAACTCCGGGACAGTGGGTTCTGCTGTACCTGAGCCACGGGAGTCCTCGAATGGGTCTCTCCCATCCCTGGGGTCTGCTACTGCTACTGTAGTGTTAACCTGTCCCTTCACTGTAGATGCAGCAGTAGTGGTGATCACCATGGTGGTCTGGGGTATGGATGACGAGACGGAGATATCTTCGATAGTTGGCACTAGAGCAAGAGAAGAGTGAAGCTGTTAGAGCTTGAGTCAATAAATGTCCTTGCCTTGAACTCCCATCATTCCAGCCAGTGGGGAAACGTTAACTGTTTTGAGTCCCACGGTTTGTAGGTATTGCTTAGAGTTACTGCTGCCCATAATTCTTGGAAATAAAAAGCTTTGTGCAACATTCAGCCGTAACTCCACCTCTTTTCTGCCCCTTCACTATACAGAATCAAGGCAAATCTGCAAATGCCACACTATCTCTGCTATCTTTAGTTTACTTAAGCTCACAAATAAGGAAAGGTCTGGTGGTGGATCATCCTTTTGCATGAGAGTGATTTCTTCTCAAGAGAGTTGGTACCTTGGCTTGATTAAATGTCAGCAGGGAAGACAAAGCCTGCCTACATTTGACTTTTTTTCTGCCTAGTTCATCTCTCTCACTTTGATAAAGCTGGTGTGAGGAAGGAGAACTGCACTGCTCCAGGCAAAAGCCATGCATCAGCAATAATGCGATTCCACTGTATTCAATCCACGCCTACCCTGCAGAGCAAATCTATGTGTGAGTGTGCACATGCACATGTGCATGTGTGTATGTGTATGCTCTACTTCTCAGGTGTGTTCCTACATGTGTGCTTAACTTCATTGTGTATACAGATGGATATCTGCTGGAGAGAGCCTGGAGATAACTAGGAAATGAGAGAGCAGAAATAGGAAATCTATAAATATAAATTTAATACAGTATGAATAGCCAATATAAATAAAAAGCAAACGCAATAAGTGTGTGTGTGTGTGTGTGTGCATGGATACACTACTTGTCTCCTGCATGAATGATCATACATTTTACCCACGGCCACCTGATTGTTTGTGGAGATAAAGGCAGCTTCCCACAATAAGGTCTGCCTTTGTGAAAGGCTCTGCAGTGTTGTCTTCAGGGGCCCCGGGTACTTCTGGGAAAATGCAATATCATGCTATCTGACACCCCATCATCAGACACATATCTCCATTTCCTGAGAGTGAATGGTGACACAGCCCACATTTTACCTCTGGGGCTAATCAGCCAATCAGGGGAATCTGTGTTTTGCTTTTCCATTCCAGTGAAATATCTGAGTTTATTACAAAGCCGATCTCTGGGGATGTGGTCAGGAGCCCACAGCAGGAAGGGGACAGTATTCTTGTGATGCTCACTATATAGCTATATATATACATATATAAAAGCCTGGATCACCCTGCAGTGTGGTTGTGACATTTCACTCACTGACCTTCTCCCCTGGAAGGAGCCCTGGCTAATTACCTCACTCATTCAGTCATTGTAAGTCTGTCACCCACTCACTCGTTCACATGTTCCTGGCCAGCATGGCTCCAAAACTGACAGCTGACATGTTCAGTAATTGTCATGAACAGATGATATGGAGAAGTCATGAAGTTAGCTTTCAGCCAGAGCCCACAGCTATCAAGGTTCTCAGAATTACTAGGAACTGAGGTAAAAGTATGACTGTGCGTGACCAAGAATAATCAAGGATCAGAGAAGGAGCTGAGAGGTAGTTAGAGAGAGGTAGTGTCTTATTCCTACTCTGTGTTAGTCTGATCAGGAGTAAGATAATAGGAGTACCATAAAGTAAATTTGATGAAGAAATTTTTTTCATCATGCCAAAATGCCAAATGAAATCCAACAAACTCTTAACAGGCTATGACATAACATAATAGTATAATAATATAACATTTAAAGAAAAAAATGAACTGTTCCAAAAAGTGCAAATAATAAGTTATGTATTGCTTGTGAAGAAATGTTGTTGACCTGAGTGAGATGATTCATAGGCTGACGTGCTTGATTCAATATGCACCTATAATGAAATCAAATTCAACTGCAATTCTAAAGGGACACGTGTAATTGTGTTTCAGAATATTAAACCTCGCCATACCTGAGCAAACGTCTGCTTTTCCATAGGCAAATATATCCTTAATATGCATCTGCCTGTAACTGCATGCTTGCATCGCCTAATTAACTCACTCTTGCGACCATATTGCTCCAAGTCAAGGATTCAAAGCACTACCTTACAGATTTCAGCACACAATATCACACAATTTCAATAAACATATATATGTTCAGTCTTCATATTTTTTACAGGTGGTTCTTTGTCATCTTAGACAATGCAAACTGTGTTTCTAATAGCATATACCATTACTAACTCAATGAATTAAGAGATATTGAAGATATGAGGATATGAGAATATGGGCTACCCAATAAAGAAAAATGAAAAAGATATACTGAATCTGCATATACCGTGACCACTTCATCTAAATCTTTCTAAACCACAAACCTATGCATGATTCTTAGTGTTCCCATATTTATAGTTTGTGCACACATCCACTGTGCATACTGCATACATACATACATTTCTAAATGATTATTCATCCTAAAACTTCAAATGAATTAGGATTCCTCTCAAGCTCTCCAAACATCCTGTGGAGATATGAACTTTTAGCATGTTAGGAACATTGAGAACACTTTTCTCAGTGTTCTCAGTGTCTCAGTGTTATTTTCTCATGTATAAAATGGCACCAAATTTGTATTGTTTCCATAATTACAAACATGTATGACCATCATGAAATCATACCGCTTTCATCATATGTGGAGTCGATGTTTTTAATTTAAAGAGAAGCATATGTTTTTGAGTGTTTATAGTCAAAGGGTTTTGGATTTTATATTAGGGTGTGATTGCAACAACATCAACAACAACAAATATATAACCAAATCAGTGCAGCAGAAAGTAAAGTACTTGTCAGATGGCTGTGTTCTTGCACACTTCTTTTGATGTCTCTGCACCATGTGCGCTACAATATTATTTTGATTGCAATGAGAAATTTCCCCACCAGTGAGAGCCTTGTGTCCTCTGATAGCACTCAGCCAAGAGAGGGCTGTCCCAATTAGCTACCGGTACTATTTCTCTCAAGAGGCAGTCAGGTCACTCTTGATGGCCAATCTGACAGGAAGGGCATATAGTTGCCATATGTTGAATAATGCCTGTTGTAAATAATATTACAGAGTTTGAGACTGAACGGACGTCACCAGGCTCTGAACAGAATGGAGTAAATTAAAACAGAGCTGAAAGGAAAGAAAATCATTATGCAAGCTCATCTATCAAGGCATCAGAGCTAAAGTAGAATTATTACTTGTATCATTTTATAACAGCACCCCAGAGCCATTCATCAGCTTGGAAAATGAAAAAATAATTTAATAAGACCATAATCAGACAATCAGAGGTCTAGAACTTCTGTTTGTCTCTTCCTTTACTGCTTACACCAATAAAAAAACAGTTTTTATCTCTAATTATACACACTTAGTCAAACGAGCCAAAACTATCTACGTGTCCATATATGCTCCAGGATAAATGGATTATAAACGGACTAATACCTGCTATTAGGAAGACCAATGACAATGCACAGCCAAATCAAGCTGTTTTAATTGGTTTAAATGTTGAAGATGAATCACTTACAAGGTTAATCCTAAGTACAATAACCAAAAGACCCATACAGTAGAAATAAAATATCAAATACAGAATTCAGTTAAAATCATGCCTACATCAGCTGGAATCCATTTCCAAACCATATGAAATTATGAGCAAATGCCAATCCAGTTGAAATGTAAAAACATGGGATGGCTGTGATATTATTTTTCTTTTCACACTGGTTGTCTAACTGTCAACATGGCCAAATGCAAGGACAAATAAGAGAGAACCAGCCAGCACTTACCAAACTAATGGGCACACTGCCACACTACCAATGCCCAATGCTCCACTATGAATACGGGGTGGTGTGACTTTCTCTCTCTCTCTCTCTAGCTGGATTTATGCTTCTGCGGAGGTACACGTAAACGTATCTGCGTAGCTACGCAGCGAAGGGTATTATGGGTAACCGTAGGTTGCAGAGGCTCGCAGAGGAGCCTACGCACACACCTCCCAAATCTCAACAACGCGTAAGTGACCCTACGCGTAAAACAAGCGGACTGGTTGAATTCCCGACAGGAAGTAGGACAACGGGATTGCTGGAGCTGTTTGTTTTAGGTTATTGTAGCCATGTGCTTTCTTTTATTTTAGACTGGAGTCATCCGGCCATTCATATGACGATACTGTTCCAAAAGCATGCCCGAGTATCTATTGCCGGTCGTTGAAGGTGTGAGCGGTGGTAACCATCGTATGAATGAGATGATGAACAGGCAGGTAAACGATGCCAATCACAATATGAATAGATGGCAATCAGACCGTTTCTGTTCAGACATGCAACAATGTCATTTCTTTGTTTTACGGATGAATTGGTTTGGTTACAATTTCACCGGGGGTGAAACCG
>OMLI01073778.1:0-10377 GCA_900302605.1 Rondeletia loricata | reverse complement strand
AGTGAAATATGAGTCAGTATGGAACAGCAGTGTAGATTATAATAGTGAGAAGAGAGAAATAGAAAGCAGATTAGTAGTAAAAGGCAAACAGAGGGATAGGAATTGCACCACACATAAAAATATCAGAACAATGTTAGATATATGTTACAAAATTCTCACCCTGAGTCAGGAAACCCAACATGATAAGCAGAGCTACAGGCAACATCATCCTGATGCAGTTTTAGAAACAGTTCAGACTTGCTGTGACATAAGTATTTAAACTCTGCGGAGCAGTGATGCATAAAAGTCATGCAAAATACATGGTAAGTAGGCAAACACACACCTGTTCTTATGAAACAGAAAAGGGAGAGGTGAGGTGGAGTGAGAGCACATCCCTTCCTGGGATTTGTTGAGCTATTCAAAAGCTCATTTAAATTTTTTTGGCTTTCTCTAACATTAATCTTCATGGCGTACATTTTCAGTAGCCAATATATACAACATAGTAGACTAAGCAATATCAAACTGATAAAAAAAAGCAGCATATATTGATATTTTTCTGTAAATGTAATAGATTTTTGTTTACCGTATATTGCTGGTTGATTGCTTTATGATAATCGTTGATTGGAGGTCATAGTTTACCACCTTTTTATTATTTAGGCTTCTACTATATCATTGGCAGAAGCTACCAAATACAGAATGTATATGCCAAGGTCTGATTAATCCATTGCAGAAAAGATAATCATCCGATACAATATTTTAATGTACAATTTTCCCAGTGAACGTTACCCTAGAAATCATTAGACCTACATGTCACAGCTCAGTTCCATATAACTGTGGAGCAGCACCCTGACCCTCCCTGCAGACCAGTGGAGGAGGGCGGGCACAGTGAGCTGTGACACCTGTCACTCAAACCCTGGACCCTGACCGCTGCTCAGAGTAGAGAAACAACAGCACTCAATCTCTACACAGACAAACCTAACATACTGTAGGTCTGTTTAGGTTTAGGTCATCTCCATAGATCTCAACCACGATTTTAGTTTGATATTTGATCAGAAATGCCATCTACTATGCATGTGATCTATAAGCATTCTGCATTTTGTGTCGTTATCTCTTTGCTTGAACATGCTTAATACAGCATGTCATATAGATTCTGTGTTCATATGAGAAAAATACATATTTTACACACTCATTTCAGATCTGGTAGCTACCTTTCTTTCTCTTCATCTTTTTAAATGAAACCTCACTGGGATTGGTTGAACATCTGGGTCCAGAGCAGTTTTATTCTGGGAGGGACAGAACCCAACTCTCATGTTGATGCAAATCTGAGTTTCACTTCCCCTTTGACAGGGGACGAACGTCACGGATAGTTTCTGTATGATTTAGCAATGTTGGGGTTGTGCTTGGAAACCATAGTGTGGCGTTCAGTGGACCAGTGGTGCATGTCAGAGTCTCCTGCAGTGAGTCACAGCTGCAACAGAGCAATCTCTATGTAATCAGACTGAGGGAGGTTTATGTACGACTCTAAATCACCGTGTGAACACCGGACCGTCATATACTCCCAAGCAGTAGTAATCTCCTGCATCTTCAGCCTGGACTCTACTGATAGTCAGAGTGAAGTCAGGTTCAGAGCCGCTGCTGCTGAAATGACCAGGGGTGTCAGATTCACGCTCACTTATTTGATAAAACAGCAGTTTGGGAGGCTGTCCAGGTTTCTGCAGGTACCAGCTTAGATCATCACCAACTCCTGTACTGGCTGTACAGCTCAGAGAGACAGTCTCTCCCAGACCAACAGACTTGGATACAGGGGACTGAGTCACAGCTGGAGTGGCTGTTGATCCTGTAAGAAAAATATAATCTTGATACTGTAGGGTGAAATATTTGAATTAGCATAATTACAACTTCAAAACTAAGTAACAAATAATCATTCTGTATCAGTTATAACAGGTTGGTTGGTTAGCTTATTTGATATAGAGCCAAACCAAGAGAATAAACATGTTACAAAAGAAATGTGGTATCTGACCTAGAGCTAGGAATGCCAGCATGGTTAGCAGTAGAATCAGTAACATCTTCATTATGGCTGTATGTCTCTGTGTGAAAGAAGATTTAAGACTTGGCACCTTAAAGGCGCCTGATGTGCAGGGAAGCACAACAGCTATTCAAATCATTACTTCTGTAGGCAAACACACACCTGTGTCTGAGTGAGTGTGTTTCGGAGCGAGAGATTCAAATGAGTTGTCTTTATCTTTGTGTGTGTGTGTGCGTGTTTCTTACAAATCAGGTCAATGGTGCCCTCTTGTGCCAAAAACTAAGAAAATAAATCAATTAAAACCATGAATCTCATTCAGTTCCATAAAATGAGACATCGAGTCTGTTCAGGTCCAACTTTAATAATAATTTACATACTGTGATTTAATATGGATTTGATTCATCGGCAGAAGTTGTTGGTTTCATCATTCATGATAAAAAAACATTAATGTATACTCATCAATCATACGTACACATCAACGCACTTGTAACTGGAATGTGTGCTGTTATTGGCCTAGTCACAAGTCATAAGTCACATAACGGTGTATTCCAGCCTGTGCCAAATAGTATTTGCAACAATCTGCTTGGGAGTACCAGATGAGTGGGGTTCACTGCATCATGCATGTCTTAAAAGCATATGTAATTAACTTTTAAATACTTTCCTGTGATAGTCTAAACTGGCATTTGAGGTATTGTCCTATTTAGGAAACCCAACCCATCTGGTTCTCCAAGCAGGTTAAAACAAACAAAAACAATTATTTGTAAACACCATTTGACTCACTTCTGGCTCGAGTGTCATGCTTGGGAGAGAGGAGAGAGGAGATTGTTTGAGTTTGAGTCAATAACTGCAGAGGATGAATTGGTACACACACAAAAAAAAATACAAAAATTGTCATTTGTCATGTTAGTTACAAGTATAAAACACACTTTTTAAAAGCTGGTAAACAAAATTACAGATGAAAAATGGACATCACCAATGAAAGTACATAATATACAAAACAATGCCAAGTCTTCCTCCAGTTCTGCATAAAACACATTCAGACAAACAATTTCATACAGCACTCACACCAACATTAAGGCATGTAAAAGGCACAGAAAAGACAAACAACACCTACAAGAAACATCATAGTGACAGAAATGTAGACACCCCCCCGTATGGCTCTCAGTTAAGCTTGAGCATTCAATGTTAAAGGCAATTTCCATGGGATAAACCTCAGGAGTGTTCAAATGTGTCTCCATAACATGTGTGTGAGCCTGTATAGAGTGTTTGACAGCAGGACTGAATGAAGTCTGTGTGGGTTGGTAAGTATGAGATTTTGTGTACTGGTGCCTGGTAAATACTCTGCAAACAGTCAACTGGCACTGGAGATGAGATCCAGCTCAACTAGCACTGGAGGGTTGCAATCATGAAGACAGTAAAGCTGGACATTTGTAATCTACCATTAGAAATTAATGAAAGTTTCGTGTCCAAAAAAAAACTTACAAAAAGAAGAAAAATCTCATCCCTGTACTGGGAGTGTTGAATTTTGAGATACAACGCCAAATAAGGAGACTGGCATAGTTTTTCCACTGCACAAGTACTGTGCTGCACCCATGCTGGGCCTGGGTATGGTTTGGCACAGGATTGGTACGCTTTGGTTTTCCATTGCAACTTTAAACATAATGGGACCCTGTCCAAAACGCACACGTGTAACTATGGCAACAGCAGAACCATAGCAACCAGTGTCAACATCTACAACAGACATGGCGGACCCACTGGAGTCTTTTTTCGTATTTTGCCTGCAATTATATCTTTCTTTTGAAATAGTATTGCGTTAAAAACACACCAGCCGCACAAGCTACAGCAGCAACAGTTGCCGAACGCAATATGGCTGCGTGCGGCTGTGGAACAAGGCACATGGATAAGATGGCACATGGATGACAACACTTGGGGATCGGGGAGAGGCATTTGGATATTTGAATTATTCTCAGTGACCCTTTTGAAAGACACTGAGAACCATTAGCAGGCTACTAATGATTATCGTACGATGCTGGTTGGTACGGCAGTTATCTCTTCATGGCCTCCTTGGCTGCCAGGATGAGGGGGGTAAGGCTGGACAGAGGCTTGGCCAGCTTCAGGAATGGGTGCTACAGGGACAGGCAGACAAAAGGGTGTTCACATTAAATATAGCAAAGCTGTGGAATAACTCAATTTCCAGGATCAACAATCAACAATGTATCAGTCAGCTACATACAACCCCCACAAGCATCATTATTATTATGTGTGTATATGTATGTATGTGTGTGTGTGAGAGATAGTGACAGTGTGATAGTATGAGTGTGTAAGCCTGCTCTACCTGCAGCAGTTCTCTGCCACCTCCTCGTTTCTCCACGTCCATCTCCAGGCAGCGGGACAGGAAGGATCTGAAGACCGGAGACAGTTTCTCTGGACTCTGCAGCTCAGGAGTCCCATTTGTGGCGATTAAATACAATGCCTAAGGACAACACAACGGTATGGTAAGAAATACAGTATAAACCAAAAGATTACACAATAATCACGCTTGTAGCTACATTCCAGCATGAATTCATTCCTTTACAGTGGCAGCCTTTGTAGTCGTCCCCTATTCTGCATCTCCCCCGCATTACTAAAGCTGCAGCTACTGTAGATCATTCTTTCTCAAATGTTTTACATTCTGATTAAAAGTTATATATTGTAACACAAAACTCATGTCTCTCAAATAACTTTCTGCCAAATTTCTCAGTGTCGTCTGACCGCTGAAAAGAACGCCTAATTCGATTTTTCAAATCTGCTCTTCATAATAATATTGTGATACTTCATTGATCCCTGTGGGGAAACTGTTATTTAAGTAATGCTTCCCACAAGTCATGCAGTGGTAAATAAAACAGACACCTTTCATGTACCTCACGTCAGTTTGATACATCCCACTACAATGTATACTGTGAATTAAGATTAGAAACATGTACATCAGCTTCAAAAATTTGGTAAACTGAATTTCACAAAAAGCTGGGGGAAATGGGTTTAGTTTCAACTTCATTCCTGCCTTCCACCTTATGTCCAAACACACGCTGTACACCCAAGTAGACAGACACTTGCACACACAAACATGCAACAGCCGCCTGGCCCGTCTCCCTCCCAAACCCCACTCACCCTGAGAGGGTTCTCGTTGAGATATGGAGGCTCTCCCTCCACCATCTCTATGGCCATGATGCCCAGGGACCAAATGTCCACTTTGGGTCCATAGGCCTTCCTGGTCACCACCTCAGGAGCCATCCAGTATGGAGTCCCCACCATGGTGCTGCGTTTGCTCTGCTCTGGGGTGATCTGGGCGCAGAAGCCAAAGTCAGCTGGAGGAGAGAGAGAAACGGGTGAGATCAATCAATGCAGAGTGATAATAACTCGTTGCAACTTCCTCTTACTGGTCAGATCCACAGTGCTGTGGAAAAGTGAGTGACTCAAGTACTGTACTTGTGAATACGTCTATGTGTGTGTATGTGCTCCCTCACTGAGCTTGACTGATCCGTCCATCCCCAGCAGTACGTTGTCACTCTTGATGTCTCTGTGGATGACCTGGTTGGCATGGAGAAACTCCAGAGCCTGGAGACACTGGACAGAGACAGGGAAGCAGCTTACAACACCAAAACGTTACCATACTGTGCAAACGAGCAGAGCGGAGAAAAATCTGGAAAAATTATAGATACACAGATGCTTAATTCTTAATGCCTTATAATATTCTTTCTATTTTTGGACGGTATGGAGAGACAAATATGATTGTGTTGACATTCCTAAGATACTGACAAGCCGGTAACAACACAAAGTCATTGTACTTAGAAACATTATCTAAAAATAACAAGATATTCGCCTAGATAGCCTAGATAGTGTGACTATCACCATAGCAGCCTACTTAGTCATTTTCAGTCAGTCTCCTAAACTACCAAAAACCCTCTTCACTCCTCTCTACATCTCCCATCTCATCCTCCCCCTACATCGCTAACAAACCCCCCTGCTTAGCCTGGAAACTCTGTAGAAGAAGGAGAGGCAGTTACACTACAGCATTGTTCAGCCGACCATTGAACTTAACAGGGCCAACAGAGGAAGTGAAAATAATTTATAAATAACAAAAAAATAATTTCTGTTGAACTGGTTTCAATAGGACTTCAGTGTAACGTGATCTAATTGCTGTTATGGGGGTTTTTCCATAGGGGAGAGAGGGGTAAGTTGGGTCTGTGGGGAATATGAGCAAGCCGTTGTATCTAGCCAACCATACACAAAATGAATCATGTGATCAAACATTTAGGAAGAATAATTTTACCCCCATTGGGCTCAACTTGCCCTGTCCTTATGTTCAACTTACCCCTACACTGGGGTAAGTTGTGCCAAGTTGTGTTGTACTTCTAAAACTGTAAAATGTTTTAATTTCCAAGAATGCCCAACAACCTTAACAATTATTGCTTGAAATAAACACACATTTATTTTGCCGTAGTAGCTGCACACAATGCAAAAAGTGGCTCACTTTACCCCGTTCTCCCCTACCATCAATAGAACATTATGGGGGAGATTATGTGATACTGACAGGAAATAATATTCTTCACGTATGCTAAACTCTATGAAAAGTCTAGACACCACCATACCTCTCTGCAGACAGCGGCGATCTGAGCCTCGTCCATGCAGGTCTCCGTCACCACATCAGTTAGAGAACCACCAGCCAGGTACTCCATCACCACAAAAAGCTCATCGCCTACAAGGAAACTAAAAATGCACACGTGCACACATACATTAACATTCACAAATCAATAGATTCAGTTGGTGCTGTGAGTGTGTGTGTATGTGTGTCTGTGTGTGTATGCGTTAAGTCAATCTTACCTATCTACGAAGTTGACAATGTTGGGGTTCTTCATCTCCTTCATGACCAGGATCTCGTTGATAATCAGCTCTTTCTTGGGCTGCTTCTGCAAGTTGATCTGTTTGATGGCCACCTGCAAAAGACAACATCCTGTAAATACAGTACCACAGATACACACAAGCCAACCGGGTACTTGCAGGGTACAGCACTACTACTACCAGTGTCACTATGCCTGTCAGCATTACAAGGTTATTAACTCTTTTAGAATCTATTGACACTGGAGACAGTCAAATATGGAGAAAGCAGCATAGCCAAAATACAACATAGATGTTTAGATTTGGTTTTGAAATATGTGGTTTGAATGGAGATCTATTAGCGGAGGACAAGCGTGTACTGCTCTGGTGTTTTCCCCCCGGCTCAGCCCCACCTCATGCATCATGTTAAAGGGAAACTGACAAGTGATTTTAGTAGTATAAATGGCTTGCTCATATATTGACTGCAGAGATCCAGGTAACTTTACCTCTTGACCTGTGGCAACATCTATGGCTGTGTACACTGTGCCAGACGCCCTGAGAGAGAATGGGAGGGAGAGGTTGCATGAGTTTTTTCCTGCTCAAAAGTCTGTTTGTATGGGTTTATTACGGGCCTGCTGCACTGTATTACAATATTTCTATCTGATGTTTCAGCTGAAATACTGTAAAATACTGCAGCTAGTTTTTCAATATCCATCCTTGGACCAGGATGGTACATAAATTAGGGTTGGTTGCCCTCATCCTTTGGTCTTGGGACTACTGTCAGTACCAGAGTTTGAACCAGCAGCCTATCGACTGCCAGACAAACTCCATCACAATCCCGCCAACCTAAAGGGTAAATTATACTTCTGCGTCGAAGCTACGCCGTACCTACATTACAGGTAGGAGGGAATACGAAGCGGGCCAATCACAGTGCTTACGGTCTTGCGTCGCCCTACGCGCAGTTACACTTTTGGAGAAGTGCACGTAAGCTACGCCGGCACAAGAAAGACCTAGGGCGTAGGTACGGTGTAGGTACGGCATAGCTTGGACGCAGAAGTATAATTTACCCGTAAGTGTTTCAATGTTCACATCAGTCTGAACGCTGACTCACCCCTGGCCGATCTTCTCGTAACGGGTGTATTTCTTCTTCGGATCTCCAATACTGACAATAGTTCCTAAGAATCATAAAAAGAAAAAGAAAACAGTTCAGTGAACAAAAACAGATGTGGCCGTGCTTGTGATGAGTCATTTACAGTGTTTGTGTGTGTCTATGTATGTGTGTGTGTGTGTGTGTTTTACATACGGAGTTTCTCCATGATCTCCTCATCGGTCATCTTGCCTCCCTTCTTCCTCTTATCAGCTGCCTTGGAGGCTGCATCTCCGTCCGGAGCTGGGAGCGGCTCGATCACTGACCTTGTGTACATCTGTTGAAAGAAGTGTTGAAAGAAAACTCCCTTCTAGCTCTTCTTCTATTTCTTTTCCAAGCACTCACTCTTACATGATCGCTCTAGGGTCACAGGAATATTGTAAGGGCACTAGGGCGACATTGCACTTCTTATTTTTGGTTGCTTGTAATTTTTGGTGATCTTGCATATGACTCATTGTAAGTTGCTCTGGATAAGAGCGTCAGCTAAATGCCTAAAATCTAAATGAAGTGACATCAGCACAGGTACTCTTCCCCCTCCCTTACACCTTTGGTATTATATTTTCTAATTATGTAAATATTGTTTTTTAAAAACGCGCCTTGTTCTCCAATACCAATTTCAAATAACACTTTTTTTTTTATTATTATGTAGCGTGAAACTGACTGTTTAAACCTGACAGAAGTGGTAACCGGCATGGTGACTCACCGATTTTGTGTGCTCTGGCCGCGGCGCCACAATCGGGGGTGGAGCTTCATCATCATCATCATCGTCGCCGTCCTTGCCACCTGATGGGGAGGTCTCGGCACCCTTCTTACATGGCTGCAACAGTGAACATACATAGAGATATAACACACAGCCAGTCGCAGAAAGTGCACACTAAACACCTTCATGTAGCCGACGAGGGGAACTACTCACCGACTGTGAATCTTTATCTGAAAGAGACAAAACAAGAGCAGAGAAAGTGTAAGGAGAAAGGAAGGAGACTCAACAGATGCACAAGTCTGACTGTTAGTTATCTGCTGATCTACACCCTGAGTATGATAGAGAGACAGAGGAAGACGAAGATAAACTTACCTGAGGCGGAAAAACTGAGGTATTTCTGTTTTCCGCTGGTTGAGTCGTAGAACTTGAGAATGTCGAGGACGGCCTGAGGATTCTGCTTCTGTTCTGATTTACTAATATTGGAGGTTTGAAGGAGACGGGCCCACTGCTCTGGCATGCCCTGGACACACACACATCGAAAAATACATACATCGATTAATACATAAAACACAGAGAGCCAAAATATGGATGAGGAGCTCCTGTGCAGAGTTTCTCCGCTCGGATGGCTAGTAGCTCGCGGAGTCCGTTCAATTTCCATTCATTTTTGAAAACAAAAAATCCGCTCACTTCGCCGGTTTTTTCAAACTTTCAACTCTCCCGCTCCAAACAAATGCTTGCCGTGAGCAAGTCGCAGAATGAAATACCTCACCCCAGAGGCTCTTGTGATCGGTTTGCGCGCTCTATGTGGCTGACATTTTGCGTGCTTGACCCAGGAATCTTAAGGCTTTTGTTCACACAAAGAAAAGATTCCCGGGAATTTCACCAGGTCTTGAGGGGGGAAACTGCCAGATCAACTTTTCTGGAATATCGACTCCGGCTCCCGTTCACACATGACCCCGACAGGGAACATTTCTGGGTGAAGCTGCATGTGTGAAAGGGTCTTCCGAAACACACACACATTCACACGTTGTTCCGTAAGGGGCGCCTAGCTCAAAAAGTCAAGAGGGGTCACTTGTAAACATCAACGTAAATGGCTTAATTGCACTATCATCTTATTCAGACTATTGGCAATGGTCGCATTATTGTGCGCATGTAAAAAAGCCATAAAATATAAATAGCCCGTTTTAAGGTCACACACTTACAGTGAACTCTCCAGTGACAGCATCAAAGCCCACGTGGATGGTGTGTTCAAAGTCTGAGGGGGAGGAGATCTCAGGCCTGTCCTTGTCCCGGTCCTTCTTCCTGCCTCCTGGAGGTAAAGGTCAAGGGTTAGCACAGGACTGAATGAGCTGGTCACCCAATACCATTCTTGTAGTCAGTGTGTGTGAGTGTGTGTGCATGCATGAGTGTGTATTTGTGCGCATGTATCTCTCTCTCTCTCTCTCTCACCCTTCTCAGAGGCAAACATGGAGATGATCTTGTTTCTGGACTTCCTCTCCTCCGGCACAGAGGGCAGCGGCCGAGAGCTGTGATTGGCTGACTGGGGGTCCTTGGCTCCTCCTTGGCTGCTCATCCTGACAGGGGGGGCGGGGGGCTTGTCCTCACACACTCCGCTGTCACACATCTACACACACGTACACCTGCAGAGTAGGAGAAACAGAATACGTTTCA
>OMLI01073753.1:0-14786 GCA_900302605.1 Rondeletia loricata | reverse complement strand
ATGTTTGGGGACTACGGGCGGCTAAATCCGGCATTTTTTTACAATTTTATCATGTTCAGGTGACTGTCATGGTCAATGTGTTCATTAATTTTGCACTGTCCCTTCCAAATAAACAAATAAATGAAAATGAAAAATGAAATTCTTCCACAGTATTTGTATTTGTAGAAGCTCTACTGACATATATGCTAAGTTCCTTGGTAATAGTAGTGTTCACAATTATTTCTGACAAGAAATCACTCAAACAAAGCTTATATACACAAGGACCAACACTTCCTAGACAAAGCAACATCTCATGATCACAAGGATAAATACTTCCCAGATAGATGTTCTGTCTAGCTAATGTTACTCTTGAAGTTAATGTTTAGTTTAATCACTTTTGTTTTTGTTGGAGTGCTTGAAGAATGTATTGTCTCATTTAGGATTTTTTAGTAAATAGTGGAGTTACCCACTGTGTCTTTTACTCTTCCCTTGTCAATGGTGGGGAGAGATGTTTGACCGGTGTGGAACTTTATGTCCTGCGACCTCCGTCTGAGTAGGCATTCGGGTTTTACATGAGTACTATCAGTCACTTGGCTGATGGACGGCGCTCACAGGACATACTGGAGAGGTTAGTCAAATGGTATCCCCTTGTACTGCATTTGTGGAATATTGTGTAATTGTGGAATATTGGAAACATAAGGAAGAGCCAGTTCTAACAAGGAATGCTAACTATGGGTTGTTGTGCCCTTCCTGGAGTAGTAATGTGATCATGAGACGTTGCCTTGTCTATCTGGGAAGTATTTATCCTTGTGTTTATGAGACGTTGCTCTATCTGGGAAGTATTTATCTTTGTGATCATGAGATGTTGCTTTGTCTAGGAAGTGTTGGTCCTTGTGTATATAAGCTTTGTTTGAGTGATTCCCTTTGGAAGAACGGCACATACACTTGTATTGTCCTTCTCTCCATGCTACATGAATAAATCTTTGATATAGATGGAAGACTGTTGTTGTGCTTTATAGAATACTTATTCAATGTAGAACCTAGGAAGATAATCAGAAACATAAAAATTCTTCCACACACCGCCCTTTGTCGATCAATAATCACATTAGGCCTGTAATGACATTGTTTAAAGTGGAAGGACTTCACAAAATACCTGACAGGGACAGGAACTGCCCCACTCCTGCTGCACTATGTTGCTAACTCCAACAAGAGCTGCTTCAACACAGGTTTTGTCATAGTCCTCCAGGTTGCTTAGAGCCTCCTGCAAAGGAAAAGGAACAGACATCATTTAGACAAACAATCCACAACTCTCCTCTAAGATCAAACTCAGACACAGACCCAAGAGAGGGAAACATGCTTCACTGTCAACAATGACAAGTCCAAGTCATATCAGGCATGTTGTACCTGTAATGCGTTGTAATCTCTGGTAAAAGGCACCAAGAGCTCCCAGAGCGAGGAAAAGGCCACCAGTGATGTGAACTCCAAGCGGTAGCTAGCAGCCATGTGTTCAAACAACATAGTGAGTCCATGGACAGCCAAGTTCTTCCTCTGGAACTCATCGTTGCCATCCAGTGACACTGGGCGTGTCATGGACAGAGACACGTCCATTAAGACCACGGTAGGCATGGCTCACTCCTACAATTATTTCCTAAAACCACACTGGACTTAAGAGAAACCTCCAACGTACTCTCACTGAATTGAAAAAACAAACAAACAATAAGTGATTACTGTAAGACTAGCTCTATTGACGAGCCTTGTATGTCAATAGAGCTAGTGTAAGACCAACAACACATGGGACATGTTAAATAGCTTAACGTTACATCACTAGTCCATGGAGGGCAATGTTATAAAGATGATTCGTCAGTGACTTAGTTACGTTGTTATAGCTGCGTTAATGTTGGCCCCAATACGAAGAGAGAAAGATAGAACGGCAGGTATAATGGCTACATTAAGGTCCGTTTATGACAAACAACGAGAACTGAAAGCTAAGAGGAAAGCACTAAAGTCACCGCTGAAATCTGCTAACTGACAGCTAGGGTTGGCTAGCCAGCCCGGCTAACTAAAGATAGCATGGT
The DNA here is from genome assembly GCA_900302605.1 of Rondeletia loricata. Classification (NCBI taxonomy): domain Eukaryota; kingdom Metazoa; phylum Chordata; class Actinopteri; order Beryciformes; family Rondeletiidae; genus Rondeletia; species Rondeletia loricata. The sequence goes on along the minus strand of OMLI01073753.1, from coordinate 12,732 downwards.
TTAACGTTACCAAAAAGCCCCGGCTGATGAACCATTTTCGTTACTATTGAATGAATGCAATTATATATATTTTTTAACTCAACACAAGTTAAAACTACAACTAGTTAAATGCTCAGTATGCAAAAAAGCATACGTGCCTATTAACATTTCAATCCCCATCCAGGATTTGTGTTGTGCACCACTACTTCCGTCCGGGCGAGAACAGTATTCCATGGATTAAATAGTTCCTAGCTGACGTCCCTAGAAATTTCATATTCGCGTGGTGGAAAAATCATGATACAAATTCAGTGAGAAATGTCATGAATGTCATAGGCCTATGCACATTATAAAGTTTAGACTATAGTTCGGATCTAGGGAGATTAAACCTTGAATTTACCCTTCCAGTTCACATTTTCACAGTTCATCATTGTTTCATTATCATTAAATTATTATTTGCAAGTATCAGTCTTACGCTTCATAATTTTTACTTACTTTTTACTTTACTTCTTTAACTTAGGCAACAATTATGTAACCTCATAGCATTTAAGCTAAAGCACCACTTTTATTTAGGATGAAATTAAATATTACTAGGTTAGGCTCAAGATACAGTGAGAGTGAGACAATGCACATAATCCTCTTAGAAGACTTCAGGTATTAGGTATTATGCTGATCCATGGTGAAGACATGGTGCGTCCTACATAACCCTCTGTCCATTGTCAACAGTTTGGACTTGAGTTTGAGCCAGTGTACCCAGCTGTGGGAATCTATTCTTGGAGATTTTTGCATCTCTGACATTACAAAACATTCAGTCTAAGGTAAGCCTGCGCCTGTAATTGCTGAAAATGCATTATTTTGGTTGTTCTCTTTGATGTAATTAATGAACAAAATATCCTAGCTCATTACCATCTGTCATTTTATGTTTAGTTTATTTATTATCTGGTTTTTGTTTCTCTGTGCCTGTTGTTGGTAATATTTTGTCCTTTTTTAGGTGTTTGTCAGGTTATTTATTCTGTTCCTCCAGGACCACCAACCTACCAAGAGTGTAGTTGTAACAGTTTTTGACTGGGCTTTTCAAAAATGCTATGACAGACAATTATGTCTCAAGTGCATTGTCTGAATAATTAAAATGTTTTCGTACATCCATTACTGGTATACCACCTGCTGCCTTCAAGTCATTCTTTTATCTCTAATGCTTCCTTTCATTTACAATAGGCTGGGCTTTCCAACGAGCCGAGGATATGACATGAATCTCACCGCTGGAGTCTTGAATTCTATCAACCCATGGTCTTTTGGGGAGAGAGCTGGACTTGCCCTTTACCACAGCCCATTTATGCAGCCTAATTTTCCATAGCCAGTACCACCATTGCTTTGGGGGAAAATGTATTGTACACGAAGGAAGCGCCTGCGGCTGAGCCGGGTTCTGTTTCTTCTCTCTGGGGTTTTCCTTTGTACTGTCTACCAGCTGACCATCAGTGCCAGACTGTCCGAGCCTTTGCCAATGCCTCAGATTGGAGAGGATTCTGCAGAGGGTTCGACAGAGGGGGTTGAGGAGGCTGCAGTGGCGACTCAGGGGCTGGAGGAACCCATCACTGCAGCACATGATGTAGAGCTCACAGATCAAACCATGCCAGAGGTGGACGTGACACATCATTCGGACACAACTTTACATTTTAAAGCATCCGCCACCACTGAATCCCCGCCATCACCAACTACAAACCGGACTATTGTGCACTGCATCTATGTGGATCCTGAGCCTCCACAGGAGACACCCACACCACCTTCGACCCCTCCAGTACATAATACCACTCCTGTCTCCCCTGGTGAAGCTCCACATAGGAAGGGTGACTACCCCCAGGATATCTTCTCTATCGAAGACCGCAGAAGAGGCTGGGTGATCCTTCACATTTTTGGGATGATGTACATGTTTGTATCGCTTGCAATTGTGTGTGATGAGTTCTTTGTTCCTGCCCTGGGGGTAATCACAGACAAGTTAGCCATCTCTGATGATGTGGCCGGGGCCACTTTCATGGCTGCCGGAGGCTCCGCCCCTGAGCTTTTTACCTCCTTGATAGGGGTCTTCATTGCCCACAGCAATGTGGGTATTGGCACTATAGTGGGCTCTGCAGTTTTCAACATTTTGTTTGTGATTGGGATGTGTGCTTTGTTTTCTCGGGAGATGCTCCATTTGACCTGGTGGCCACTTTTCAGAGATGTGTCCTTCTACATCTTTGACCTCATCTTACTCATCATCTTCTTCTTGGACAATGTCATAATGTGGTGGGAGAGCATAATACTGGTGGGCGGTTACACTGTCTATGTGATTTTTATGAAGTACAATGTGCAAATAGAGCGGGCCTTCAAGGCCCAACTCCACAGACACAAGAACATTGTCAAAGTTATGGCTGTGGAGGAGCCTGAAAAGGTATGTATTCCTATGATTAAGCATGGCCCTCATCTAAAATCAAAGGGATTCAAAAATGTGAATTGTAATCATCCTCCTTGGTATAATGAGTCAATTTATTATTAGATTTTTAAAAATATTTTCCAAGGTTTCCGAAAGCGTGGAGCAAACCCCCTGTCAGAGACATTATTTTCCCAAGAGCAGTCACCATCAAGCAAACAGTTTGCAGGTCATCAGAGTAAAGTCGCCTAAATACATATAATTAGCATACTTACATGTTATAGCATTGGTATACAGTTGAGAAAACAGTCTTAAAGGTTCTGAGAGCAATGCATGCAGTAATTTGAAGAGGAATTCATATAACTCTTGATGAGTTAAAATAAGCAGAATCTGTGATACTTCACAAATTATCCACAGGTGGCTATTTTTCTAAGGGTTTTGAGACAACTGAGCTTTCATGTTAACATGAGTGTAACACAGTCACACAATATGGCACTCCATATGCCAAGCAGATGTATATTCAAGAAAAAATGGTCTGGTCACTCAATCATTTTGTCTCTCATTCTTTCATGCTCAGCACAAACCCAAAGCAGTGTGGGTTATTACTGAGGCAGGATGTCACATTACTAATCAGTCATGACATCTCTACTCCCATCTGTGGGCTTTGCGTACAAATCATGGCAAAAGAGTAGAATGACACTTGCCTATGCCTCGGAGAACCAAAGCTGATCAGCCACAGCAAACCCTAATCCTTTGAGGCGCAACAGCACTGTACAAACTGTAGCATCAACATATAGCGTGTTTAACCCTGGTAAGTGTGATTGAGGCTTAATTTATACAAAGTAAGTAAACCTATTCATGCGTGCTCAGGGTTTTTGTTGAGCTGGATATACTGCTGGAGCTGGGTTCCCAACGAGCAAACTCAATTCATTTCATCCAGTGTAAATACTATTGCACATCATACACAATCACATTATAGTATTCTTGTTTAGTTTTAATAGGGTGAAGGATAGTTTTCACTAGATTATAACCCAATACATGTCATGTGACTGCATTTATTTTACTGACATGCAATACAAACGAGACCCCAGAGTGTAAAATATATGTCATAGTGATGCATAAGCCCATATAAACTGAACCAAAATGAAAGTACCTTGGTCTATCTTTACCACTGAATAATTATCATTGGAAAAATTGTTGCACACAGACAAATTGGGAAGGTGAAGATAATGCCCCTCCTGTTCCAGAGGACAAGAATCGGTTAAAGGTAAAAGTCAAACAATCAACCAACCAATCAACAAAAAATGAAAGAAAGAAACTAGATCCTCACCCTGGACATTGTCACATAGTCTATTTTTGACTATTTATCTATATGTTATTTTACATCATATTTACCTTTCTCCAGTGCCATTCCTCTGTAATATTATGTTAAACAGCCTCCCTTCAGCAAAAGTCCTGGCACATGTGAATGCACTTGTAAAGGAAAATACATGCAAGCCTAATTTCTACTATGAAAAGATTGTCACAGAGTGACGTGTCCCTGGTTGTTATTGTGAGTAGCCATTGTGACCCTAGCCATCTCTTTCCCCAGGTGAAGCCATCCCTTCAGCGAGGGGGAAGTTCAACTTCTTTACACAACAGCACCATGAGAAACACCATCTTCCAACTTATGATCCACACATTAGACCCTCTAGGAGGGGGTGAGTACCTTTTACGTCACAATGACAGACCTCATGGTTGTAATGATTGCCATTATTTTCTGTGTGCCTTGAAAACTCTTGTTATAGTGAGTGTTTAGTGACTATGTCCCTCTCTTAGTAAAATGGATTAGCAAAGTGTTCCACATGAAGGTAGCACTAAGTCCAGATTGATACTAAGCAGATAAATACCTACCTCAGTGTATGGAGGGATCCATTTGTACAGTGGAATATGAAAAGGTTCCCGGGATACAATGGCCATAACCATGGCTAGCTTTTCTTTAAACACAATAATAATTTAAAAAAGCATTTTCTATTATGTCAGAAGCAAACTTAGAAATGTTTTATTTTCTCTTGGATCAGTTAGCAAACACAGATGAAGTAACCTAATCTGTTAATAATGATGCAGTGCTAGCCAGCTGAATAATGTGGTGGTGGACTGCTGCTAGTGTTTTCTCAGAGTCTTTCTCCAACAGGTTGTGTCTAGAGAGGCCGGCTTCACGGTGTATTAATTTATGGTGATCGTACTAGGATCATCCTACAGAGGAAGGTTCAATTTTGCTCTTTTCTGGTAGTTTCAAGCAGTATAGTGACCTAGTGTGTCCCTGTTTCTGGCCCTGTGGCCCAGGGGCCTGGTTTGCTTGTCTGTCAGGCCTCCAGGCAGCAATACACTCACTCCACTACTCTAGCACAATAATCAGCTTTTGATTGAGCCTAAAAAATCTGGATCACAGCCAGCAGCGCCTGTATCAACCCACTCCCTTTATCTCAATGCGGCAATCATTAATTCAAGCCCATGGAGACCGTTGGTCATACGGGGACGTGTCCAAGCTACAATGATAAACATCTGTGACTTAGCTTTTACAAGAATGACATAATGACATTTCTTTCTGATACAATGAGCACTATAAAAAGAAAATTTGAAAGGCATTGAATGTGATATCAAGATGTGTACTTGCAAAATGGCTGTCTTAGTCCTTCCAGTGTGTATGGATTATCCATATCTACCACTGCTATAAGGTATGCTTGTTTGCGATAGGTGTATTTTATCTGAGACATTGCTTCAAAAGGAAACAGTAAATCCCTGTATTCTTTCATGCTCCATCTGTCCATTAGAAGCAGTTTTAAGTGGGAATACACATAATGTCAGTTCAGTGCAGAGAAAAGGTAGGATCCTGTCAAGAGGTGTTTTTGTGCTATGCGTCTTATTCTTGTGATAAGCTCATTCTTTCTCAGGTACACAGTAATGACATTGTTATTCTGTGTTGCAGTAAGGATTATGCTGCTGCTGCTGTTGTTGTATTGCAGACATTATGTTGCCATATGCCTAATTTGTTTTGATGTGATTGATTCTTTGTCCTCCATATCACTGTAAAAGTATTGCAGTCACGTGATCAAGTAATTGATTACATAATTTGTATCTTGTTTTTGCTTGTATGTTTTGTTGTAGGGAAATTTAAGGATAAGGCTGAGACTCTGAACAATGTGGCCAGTGGGAATACAGAGAGCAAAACTCAAGCCAAAACTGAAGGTAAAAAGGAAGCATGTGATCATGTGCCTTTGCATAAGGTTTTAGAATCTGCTGTTGTTTTAAAAACAATGCTCATCAGCCATCATTGCGACCCTCCACTGACGAAGATCCAGACCCCCGTTAAAAAGGCACAGATCTGGTTATGAATTACTCTGTGCTGACAGTTTGTAGGATATAAAGATCATTCAGAAGCTTGCTGTCCCAGAGAACTATAGTATACTGATGTACAGCTTTGTTACCTTCTCTTCTCTCATGCTTGTCTAAATGGCCACAGGCATGCAAACCAAATTGTATATGCATAGTGGTGAATACTGCATGGCAGGTGTTGCAGGAGTCCTTGCTGCCAGTAGTCTCCGCTGTTGTCCTCTGAATAATGCTTCTCACATTGCACTGTTCCACTCATCAAAAATGAAACATGGGGTCTAATAGGTATTGTGGGTATAGAAAGATGAGCAGCCCTCTGTGATGCATGTCCTCCGTTGTTCTGAGGGAATTCTTGCAGATAGCTGGCTGGGTAAGACACGGGGGATATACACATGAGTTTCATGATTTTTTCCCCAGATGGTGGGGGGGAAACTGAGCAGCCAAAAGAGCCAGAGGCCGCCCCAGCAAAGGAAATGGAAAAGAAGGAACAGCCAGAAGACAAGAAGGTGAAGAAGGAACAGCCAGAAGACAAGAAGGTACTCGCCAACTATGTCCTGGTGGTTCTCAAAAAGCACAGAAGTGAATCTTTGATACCTGTCTATGTAAGAGTCAATGTAGTTATACAACTGTGGGCAAATAAATGTGTTGCAACAATATACGTGCGCGGTAAAATTAACCTGCTATTGTCATTTGTTCACCTCTTTGGCCTTTGCTTTTATCTCTGTTTTGCCTCTACTATTATCCATCATGATGTCTTTCCCCGACCCTCCAAATACCTGTTCCTAGGAGGATGTGCCGGCAGGAGAGGATGGGTCAGGAGGCTCAGCAGACTCTGACAGTGATGACGATGACAGTGATGAAGATGACAGTGACGAGGACAGTGATGAGGACAGTGAAGATGAAGATGATGATGAGAAGGAGGAGGAGGAGGAAGCAGAAGAAGAGAAAGAAGACAATGATGAGCCTCTGTCTTTAGAGTGGCCTGACACACGACGTAAACAAGCCACCTACCTCTGCCTGCTGCCCATAGTCTTCCCTCTGTGGCTCACGGTTCCTGATGTTCGCAACCCGGTAAGTTCCAGACACATCTCTGAGAACAGCACCGGTATCTCAAATGTCTCAACACTGTGTTTTTGGTGCTTTTATATTCTTTGTCCTACAGACATCCAAAAAATTCTTTGTGATGACTTTCCTGGGCTCTATTCTGTGGATTGGTGTCTTCTCCTACCTCATGGTGTGGTGGGCCCATCAGGTTAGTTACACGTGTGTTAGTGAAACTGAGAAATTAGATATGATATTGAGAAGTGATATATGAAATGCTCCTCATAGAGTTCTGTCTTGTTTTCTGATTATTGTGCACACAGGCAGGATAAGTGTTCTTTTGAAAACAGCTTCCCCAAAGATTGGTATAAACAGAGTGCAGACTGCACATAAATGCTATGTTATTTTGAAAATAGCTCCCAGAATGACTGGTGTAGACAGGTTTGTGTCAGGTATCACAATATTCTTGCATTCTGTTGAAAATCTCCCTGAATGAGTGAATGTGTATTGAGGTCAGGTTGAGAGTGTGTATTGAATCACTCAATACAGAGAAGTGAGAACTCAGAAATCCACAGCATGAGAGTAATTTTCCGTTTCTGTAGCTAGTATTCTCTCCTAACACTAGTTTGCCCTCCTAGGTGGGTGAGACCATCGGCATCTCAGAGGAGATTATGGGCCTGACTATCCTGGCTGCAGGGACCTCCATCCCTGACCTCATCACCAGCGTGATTGTGGCACGTAAAGGCCTGGGGGACATGGCTGTGTCCAGCTCTGTGGGCAGTAACATCTTTGACATCACTGTGGGGTGAGCTCCTTTAGCATAATTTGTCACGAGTGAAAAAACCCCCCCAAAAAACCATTATATATATATGTACAGTTGATGGATTTATTTTTCTGTCTCTCTCTTTCTCTGTGTGTCTCTCTCTGCCTCTCGTTCTGTCTTGTTCTTTCAAAAGTCTACCAATCCCATGGCTCCTGTACTCGGCCACCCATGGTTTGGCTCCAGTACAGGTCAGCAGCAATGGGCTCTTCTGTGCCATTGTGCTGCTTTTCCTCATGCTCCTCTTTGTCATCATCTCCATTGCCACCTGTAAGTGGAAGATGAATAAGCTGCTGGGTTCCACTATGTTCCTGCTCTACTTCATCTTCCTGGTACTTAGCGTGATGCTTGAGGATCGCATCATTATCTGCCCCGTATCCATCTGAAACTGTGAATGAGGGCCTTCACTGCACCAGGTATTCCCTCCACTTGTGACCTGCAGCAGCTCTGTTAACCAACATGTGTATGGATCTTGTGGGCATGGGTCTGGCTATCTGTAGAAGCCGTGCAGAAAGCTACAGTAGCTGCTCTGTATTGCTGACAGTGACGTTGGTACGCCAGCAGAAATACACATACTGCAACTTTTTCTAGAACTCGTTACATACTCACTGTTAGTAACAATGGCAGCTTTTAATGGACATTTGCATTACACTGAGAACAACTCCTGTTGAAGAAATCAGTCTAATATATACAAGTGTAGATAGCACAGTAGTAAATTAATGAATACTTCAGAGGGAGATACACATTTTTTCACTGGTTTACAAAATAGGGTCTACAGAATAGAATTAGACATCTAGTGTATGTGTGCATCTTTTTGTCACATTTTTGAGGTTTCTAATTGTGAATTTTGTATAATATGTAAGTATACACTTTCTCCTACAGAATTTTTTTTTTTTAACATTCAGCTTGGCAAACCTAAGCTTGCTTGGTTTAACTGCAATAAAGCACACCAGCTTTTTTGAACTAGGTTAGGCACAGCACCGAAAAATGAATTTCTATGTTCATTGACATCCATAGAATAAGTGTTTATTAATGAAAATTGAAAACAAATGATAGATCCAGTCAGGCAGAAAATTCATTTATTTTATGTAAAAATTATACAAATTAGTATTTGTGTTACAAAGGATAAATAATACTTCAAAAACATTGTTTAAATTGACCAATAGTGTAAACAACATATAGACATCAAATTATGTTTTGGTCATCAGTGTTTTGTTGTCATTGGTTACAAGGTGGTGGTCACATGAAAATGAAAATGTACATACTGTGAGTCAAGTGTTTATTCCAAGCACACAGCCTTTTTTAATCCAGCATCTTATACATCATAACTTGTTGTAACGGAAGTCCAGTAATAAGCTGTGGAGCTGCAACACACTACAAACAGATTTGAATGCAGGCAGGGTTTTGTCAGTTAACAATATAAGACAATATCAACATTGTGAACCATCAGTTTTGGAAATGATTTTGGATTTAGGCAGGTCAAGGCTGTTGTTCAAACTTAACACCTTCGACAAAACAGTTTAAGTATCCGTTCATATGCTTAGTGCAAAAAAGCCTGTCTCCAACTGGTATATGTTCAAAGAGAATATTTTTTGAGCAATCAGTTTTATAATGTGTGGTGTGGTTAAAATGTCCTTTTCAATATGTAACATAAAACAATGCAGTTTTTTAAATGGGTTTATGGATTTAACTGAAATCTACACTGTACAATGAAGACCATAAGGAAATATACAAAATACCAGAATAAAATACTCTGTACATTTTTATAGCTCCATTATTGTGTAAATAAATTAATGTCTTTATGAACATATTGTGACGATTAAACCAATAGAAAACATTTCGTTTCATTTGTCTACCATTGGTATGATTGTACTGTTTTTGAGGAAATCTATCCTTGGTGGTCCCATACAACACATTAATTATCCAGAAGAATCATCACTTTATAAAAGGTATTGCTTAAAAAAAACTGTAAATAAATCATAGTAGTATTATTCCCTTTTGGGTACGTTATTTTGGTTCATCAACGTCTTGTACAAAAAAAGGATAAATGAATAAAAGTTGTGCACATAGATTAATTGAGTACTTCCTTCTTGATTCAGAAACAATATTATAACTGTTTCATGTTTATACGATCTAGTATAGTGTATTAAGCGCGGTAGCTGCCAACAAAACTCTACACTTGACCTGCTGTGCCGCAATGTAATGTAAGTGAGAATGAATGGCAAGAGCGCATCTTGTCAAAGTGCTTAGTAAAAACATGAATGTCTAAAAGCAAGTACATTTGATACACACTCAACAACACTCCCAACACGGTCACCAGGACCACTGAAGAATTAGACAACATGACCACACATTTACTTTTTACATACTTACTCACAGCTTCAACAGAAACAAGGTCATAAAATAGACTGTATATAACTGTACAAACATTTACTACAGTTATACTGAAAATACGGAGGATTCTCTAAATACTTACAAACACAAGGCCTGTCACACCACACCTGTGTAACAGTGTAACAGTGTAAAAGCAACTCATGACAGTTGCTTTACAGTAAGTGTCATTTTCTCATTGTGCTTAACAGCTGGCTCCATCTCTGTTGGGCCTGGTCAGTCAGGTGAGCTGGTCCTGAGTCTGAAGAGCAGTCCAAAAAAAGCAGCAGCAGTGATGGTGGTTGAAGGAAAGTGATGGGACGGATGAAGGACAGGAGGCAGAGTTCACAGACTTGACTCCCCAAAAGTCCTCCTGCATTCCATGACCCCTGCTCCAGGGGGCCGGTCACAGTTGTGTGTCAACTTAACCTGGTTGGGGGTGAGGCGATCATATGCCATCTTGTACTCACGGTCAAATGCATCTGCAAAGATGAAGTAGGATAATGGTTAGGTAAAACTGAGGAGTTACAGTTATTCTTACTCAAAATGCAATTGTCAACACACTTGCTTTATATTAAATATACTTAATCCATTAGCCTGAAGTGGCATGGCTGTGACAATGAAAGGAAATCACAGTCATAGCTTCTAATCAAAGAAAAACTAGGCATCTTCTTGCTTTTCAACTTACCGATATTAATGTTGCTCTTGCCCAAAGCCACCAGAGCGAGGAACAGTATATCTCGGTACAGACTCCTTTAGGGAAAAGACAGAGGAAAGGAATTTGACTTTTACTTCATATCATCTTTCCCACATGGTATTCGACTAAAAATATACTTCTCCTCCTGGTGTCCTTACCTCTGTCTCCTAAAGCCCAGCTCTGGCCCCAGGAGCTGGATGATCTGGCTCATGGGCTGGTAGACATCACTCTTCTTAATGCTCCTCACAAAACCCTGGAGAAGCTCCACAGTGAAGAGCTGGCCCTCTTCACACAGCCCAGAGCGAACTAGGGAGTTAGCACCTGCAAAGAGAGAGACAGCATTGTCACAGGGGCCATGGCTAGTAGGAGACCTGAATTGAATTATGCATGATTTCCAGTTACTTCATATTCAGTATTTGATTTACATGTAAATATCTGACTTTGATCTAACTTGCCAGCATTATGGAGCCAGGGGAATAATTTTCTTAATGGGATTTCACTATTTGAAACATATCCAATCACAATCTGTCACAGTAAATGCTGTAGTGTATTTGTAACCTACAGTGTGTGTTCCACAGGACATAGCAAGGTTGAACTTTGTCTTGGTGCAACTTCAGGTTGTCCCACATAATCCTCACAAACACGTGTTTACTGTCCTCAGATGACACACTCTGAGGAGTCTACAGGGGTAAAAAGCATGGAAGATTAATCCATTAATCCATATCTTAAAATAGAGTTGACAAAATAATGGCTGTACAGTTAATGGTTCAATACACACAAAACTACAGATGGTTGAGCTGAAGAGAGACGCCTGTCTGTTTACCTGGTCTCCATGGCTACAGTGTTGGGAGGCCAGGATAAGAGCTGGCAGGTTGCTAGGCAGCTCCAGCCTTCGGAAGTACCACACAAGGTTCCAGAAGACGATGGGGTGTTGGTCAACAACGCTGGGGGAGGAGATGGCCTGGTCGCCCTCGTTCACCAGCAGGCTCTCCAGCTCCTTCCACAGAACCAGGGGGCTCAGGTAGGGCACTGTCACTGGGGCTGAGGTGGAGGCTGGGGCTGAAATCATGGCTGGGCCAGCACTCCCACTGCTCTCCTGTTCTTGTGGGGGAGCTGTAGATGACATTTTGGCCTCAGGATTGAGTGACGCAGACGTGTCCTCCTCTGTAACAGGGTTACTTTCCTTACAAGACCTGAGGGGAGACACAGAGTGGATCTGTTTAAAGAGGCCACAGGGATTGAAGATGTTGTGTCTTTGAGTGTGTGTATGCGCATGTGTGTGTGTCTGTGTCCTGTGTGTGTGTGTGTGTGTGTGTGTGTGTGTCAGTGCCTGCCGAAAAAAGTAGCGTGCCAGACAGCTGGCAAGACACTTCTCTGTCACAACCTGACAACCTGGCTGTGTGGTGGAGATATTGTTTGTAGCCTGTAGTGGACGCAGCCGGTCATCCTACAGGGAAATTCCCTTTGCATCCTGTCTGTGATCTCTGTCCTGATAGCAGACCAGCACTGTGGGGGGAAACTGTGGGATCTTAAAGAAAGTGCAACAACCTGAATGTAAATTACTCCATTTCCACTCCTAAAGACAGTGATAAGGAACAGGCCTGTCAAACAAACATAAAACACAGATACGCATCCCTGTTTCTGGTAATATCTGAGGCACCAGAACATCTGAGATGAGACACATCGGAATGTGCCCAAAATCATAAGAAATCTTTGATACACCACCTCCGCTGGTGGCGTTTGTATGATCTTTGTCCACTGGGCATCATTCATGCATCACACAGTTATATACAGCCATTGACAATTCTGTCGCCCCTTTATTGCCATCGTTGCTGATCCATGTCTTCCATTGCTCAACTCCTGTAATTGTGTCTGCTGAAATATTGGTGTAACTATCAGTATTGTATGCTCACATGATCAGCTATTCCCATGCTGCCACTTATTCATCACATTTCAACCATAGATCTACCTCCTGTATGTACCATATTCACTTATTGTTACCTGATTATTGAGTGTGCTTTAGTTTAGTAATAAATATATTCTTCCACATGA
>OMLI01073740.1:0-10667 GCA_900302605.1 Rondeletia loricata | reverse complement strand
CAGCTCCAGCAGTGTATCCAGCTCCAGCCTCAAAAGTGCATCTAGCTCCAGTTCTGACAGTATATCCAGCTCCAGCTCCACCAATGCACCCAGCTCCTGCTCCAAAAGTGCATCCAGTTCCAACTCCAGCAGTGCACCCATCTCAAACTCCAGCTCTAACTCCAGCAATGCACCCAACTCCAGCAGTGCACCCAGCTCCACCAGTGCACCCAGCTCCAACTCCAACTCCTCCAGTGCCTCCAGCTCCAACTCCAGCAGTGCACCCAGCTGTAACTCCAACACCAACTCCAGCAGTGCACCCGGCTCCAACTCCAGCTCCAGCTCCAAAACTGCATCTGTCTCCAGCATTATAACCAGCTCCAGGTCCACCAGTGCACCTACCTCCAGGTCCAGCTCCAGAAGTGCACCTAGCTCCAGCTCCAGCAGTCCATTCATCTCCAACTCCAGCATTCCACCCACCTCCAGCTCCAGCGGTGCACCTAACTCCAGCTCCACTTTGTGCTTTAACGGTTCACCCACCTCCACCTCCAGCTCCAGCGGTGCACCTAACTCCAGCTCCACTTCGTGCTTTAACAGTGCACCCACCTCCAGCTCCAGTCCCAAAATTGCAACCAGCTGCTGCCCCAGCAATGCACTCACCTCCAGCTAAGCTCTGCACCCTGCTCCACCTCTAGTCGTTTCCCATACTGATATCAGTTCCAACCTCTCAACCAGCTCTGAAACAGCCCAACAGACTGTTATTCTGATTGATTTCAGACACAGTGTTGCCAAGTTCTGTCAGTTTCTCTGCCAGAACTTTGATAAACCAGATAACATTGTCATTCGTATGGGTACCAATAACCTGAGAAAAATGGATGAGCATGTCTCTGCTGTGCTGAGGGAAGTGGTAGAATAAGCTAAATTAATCCAACCCCCATGGGTCGAAGAAAAGACCTTTCAAACAAGTGGATAATAAAAGTAAACGACCACATAGCCATACAATTCAACTCTTTGTCAAATGTCCACATTGCACAGCCCCCTTATCTAACAAGCACCAAACTATTTTGGCCATTGGCACCTGTAGTAAGGAGGAGTAGGTCCTTCCTCAGGACCCAAAAATGAATAATCATATAGCACTGACAATCACACCCACCACTCCTATGGAAGAGAACCCCCTGCTCTCTAGTGCAGCCAGCTCCAGCAGAGACAGAGGAATTACCACCAGAGCAACCCATCTCCAACTCCAGCCAGCCCACTTCATCCCTATAGAGTCCCTCCCTACAACACCTGCTCCAACATAAGCAATGCCAGACCGCCCCTGCCAAGCAACAGAGGGAACCCCACACAATCCCACTCAGCACAGCCTGACCTTATCCAATGCACTGTGGCACTGCCAGGTGCATTGGCACCAGCAGCCATCACCGCCTATGTTAATGGATTACATCTCTGTGTTACTTTTGGTTCTCATTGTGATTCTTATTTCAATTATGACAAACCACAAAGGTCGTTCAATTCTGCTTCAATCAGTTGATAAATATTTCCAAAATAGGTTCATTTTCATCTTGTTCTAGAGAAAGTCATCTATGAAGTTATTTCTTCTTGACTATTGCAACTCACTTTATCTTTGCCTTGTCAAAAGGCTCGTGCTTGCAGCTACAAATCTTCTAACCAGAACAAGGCTAAATGTAATGGCCATAAAACTTCAATTGGAGCCACATTACACAGTAAAGTTCAGGATTGATTTTAAAATTATATGCATTACTTTCAAAGCAATTCATGGCCCCAGTCAAGACTGAAGACTCTAACTCCATGTGAGCAAAAGCACAGTCTTCAGTCAAGGCATTGCTGATTATTCTTTAGTAGAGGATGAAAAACAAAGGTGATCATGTTTTTGCAACTGTATGGAGAGACAAGTAAATAAAAGTCTTTAAAAATGTTTACACTTGCTTTTGATATTTATTATCATCTGTTTGCATTACTTTTATTCATCATATTGTATGGCTTGTATTCGTTTTTATTTAACATATACATTTTGTATTGATATATTAACTCTGTTATTTGTATTGTTATTGTTATTATTATATATGATACATATATTATTATCAGTTTCCAGTGTTATTAGTTATTTGTCACCCGTTTTAAACACTGTTTTTAGTTTGTTTTAAATACAGTTTGTATTCCATTGTACAAACTCAAATTGTACTTTTTATATGAAGAATAAAACCATGCCTGTTATTATGGATGACTTGGAGAGATTACCAGAAAATAACTCATCTTTAATTTACTATGAAAAACATCTGAAAACCAATACAAATACAAGCGCTGTCGGCGGATGTATGTCTCATCATCCAAAAACTTGAACGCAAGTCAGGACGACGACGCCGATGCCAGAAAATGTAATCCCTATGTCTCGCTTCGGCGAGACAATAATGCATTGAGTTTGTTAATATGGCCTGTGGCAAAAGTGACTTTTGGTGAGAGAATTCCACAGAATCTAGAATGGGCAATCTCTCATTGTTAACTCCAACCACAGTGAAGTAGTAAACAAATATGAGCTGTTATTTCAGACAGATTAAATCTAAATAAATCCAACAGATTTTCAGCTTCAGAACTAGTCAGTGCAAATTTTCTGCACAACAAATTCTAGCCACCAATGACAAAATATCAATGGCAGGAAAAACTAGGGTGTGTGAGATAAGCAACATGGCATTTTAACTATGATCCGATGTTACCTTGTAATGGCCAAGACACACCCATGTCATTCTTTACGATAGACTAATGAAAGAAAACCCCACTGAGAGACTTTTAGACTGAGACAAAAGCCTCTCCTTAGCAAAACCAGAGCCATATGAGGCCATGCATGAGGCCTCTCTAAAAATCTATGAATAATGAATATTACTAACCTGCCATTAATCTTTAAGCAGTCACTGTGTACAAAGAATATGTTGGATATTGAGTTTCAAATGCTCATACAAAGCAATACAGAGCCCACGTGAATAGTTGTGTCATTCATGGACTGTAGTTACGTAAGGTTTTCATTATAAGATCAGATAGCGTGGATTTTGGTCATGAAAGCATGTGCCACAGCATAAAAAGAAATACTGGACAGTAATGACATTTTATAATTATGTAACAGTGAAAGATTGCTACTGTAATTCCAGACTCCTGTAGCAGAAAAAAAAACAGGATAAATTGAATTACAAAAAATGTCCTGCCCTTCAGTAGAGAAACTGATTTAACTTTCAAGCTACAGTACAAGGGGTCCTGCCAAGCAAAAAGCACTCTTGGAAATCTATCATTTATGTACCAACATTGTTAGCTAGCTTGAGGCACTGTGATATAACCGCACAGCATCACGCTGTAGGGAATCACTCTGGCATAGCAATAGGGTTCCTTCTTTACATTGGCCAGAGGACAAGGACTCCCTCTGATTTGCTGCCCTCTGGAAAATGTCATGAGGTAGGAAACTGAGGTGCCTAAACCAGGCTGTGTTCAGCGTAGTGAAACATTTTCCATTGTTCAGAAATAAAATGGCCAATTTCCTTAAACAGAGATTAAGACTAGATTTGAACTAAAACTCAACTGTGCAAGATTCCCATTGCTGGCACAATCTGAATCTCTTACTCTGGATATGCAAAATGACACAGTCCATCATTTCTCATTATGGGGCTTTTCTCCTGCTCTTTTGCAGGTATCTGATCTTGTCTCAAAATTGACCTCTATTCGCAAAGTAGATTTCAAATACAGCCCATACACTTAACAAGACAGTTAATGAATGAATAAATTATAATAATAACTGTTCAACAGGGACACATCACTGGATCGGTCAGGTCCTGCCCTTTGGCCCTCTTTTAGAAGGGGTCGATCTCCTTACATAATTGTTTTCAGGGACTGCTAAGCTCATTGACTGTTGTGTTGTGCTACTTAATCCTTGCCGTGTGTGTGTGCGTGTGTGCGTGCGTGCGTGCGTGTGTGTGTGTGTCTGTCTGTCTGTCTGTCTGTCAGTGTGAGTGCAGCAGATCCAAGTAGCATTATTCCCATGTGTAATTATATGGCTAGCGCAGACAAATCTTACAGGGGCAAGACAAATAAAGACCCCTTGGGCATGCAGTTTAGGGCCATCACTGTTATGCTTTGCATTGTTGAAGTTAAATTGTCTATCCATACAAGCAGGGCAAAGTTGGACAATAATCATTAAGGCTGGTGGGGGCAATTTGTATTTTAAACGCACCAGTAATCTAGCTTAGAATTCAGCTTATTCCTCTGTATCAGCAGGGAAGCAGAAAGAAAAAGCTGGGTGCTGCATGCTGCAGCGTTTTAAACGGAGAGGGAACAATAACGTGCCCTGGCACGTTGCATGGAGATATAACGGAAAACGGGGCTGATTGTTACCGTAAAGCTGTGCCAGGGGACACCGGGCCAGATGAGATGCTTAATTGGTGACGTGGTGAACTGTAAACATGCAGCTTGTGGAAAACTAGTCCTGCCTGTACCTGCTCCAATTTGTTCACCATTTGAACACAATTTGTTGCACGTACAAACGTGGTTTGGATAAGCCCCAACTCAGTAGGGCTTATCCAACTCTTCAGATTTAGCTTACAATATTCTACAGCCTGTGCTTTGGTAGCCCACGTTTGGGACAACGCGCTATAAGCTTGTCCAGGTGAGAGAATGACAGGCCAACAAAAAAAAAAGAAATAGCCTAATAATCATGTCACTATGACATTTAATAATCATCCTATCCATCACATTTCCTCAGCAGGGCAGCCGCAAAAAGAGGATCGTGAATATTTAATTTTGACCGATAGATTATTAATAAATGAGTCTTTACGCATGTTTGCTACTAACAATAATCAAATCCGAGCAGCAATGTTCACTCATTAATTCCAATATTGGCCAAATTGAAAACATGGCAGTTTCTTTGATCATTTCTCACATGAATTTACCGCATTCTATTTGTTTTTTACACTGAGGCCCGTCGACTCACCGCCGCCTATAATGAAATGTTTACAACCGTGATGCTGCAATGGAATTGTCACGTTGTGCACAGGTAGCCTACCGTCGCCCCTTAGAGAACCCGCATATGTCGCAATGAAGACCTGACACAGTGGTTGCTGTTATGGTGAAACAATTAGAACGTGCGTGCGTGCGCGTGTGTGTGTGCGTGTGTGTGCGTCTGTGTGTGCCAGTGTGTGTGTGTGTGTGTGCCAGTGTGTGTATTCAAATCATGACATTCGCCATCCTTTTTCCAAGGACATATCGCGGATACACCTTTGTAATGTGTTCCTCTCCATTACAATAAAATGCCGCAATAAAAATCAGACACTCACAAAGCACATTTTCATAGTGACACCCTCAGCCAGCGGTAATTGCCTAAATACAGAGGGAGATTATAGCGTATGCGCTTTGGGGCAGGATGTGTGTGTTGATGACAGAGCGTTATGTGTGGAAGTGTATGTGCTGGCTTGCGGGAAGGAGCCAGGGTGACGGGTGGGATGGAAAAAGAGGGATAGCAGGTGACTTTTCCAGCCCTTACCTAAAATCGCTATATGGATGGATTATCCAGTATCCAGCCGTTTGGACCCTCTCTTGCTCTTTCTCCACGGCTTTCTGACTGCCGAACATACGCAGGGAGAACTTATTGACTCCAGGCTGCATCATGGCCCCAAATTGCCGCTGCATAAAACCATATTGCCTGGACGCGCCGTCCAGATCGTCAAACCCGACCATGGCCTCTTCCCGTTCCCCCTTGAAGCCCACTGAGTTCCCATGGTCTTTCATGTTCTGGCTCCCCGTGTTATTTTTCTGTATCGAGTCTTGCCTCTGAAACACATTATTCCCGTCCGCTTTCTCCTCTTTGTTGCTGGAGAACGAATTTGATTTGTCTTCCATGTTCTTGTATTTTTTCCCCCCGTGTTTTTGTTTTTGTTTTTTTTTATCAAAACGTACCGTCTCCTGCTCGGGAGGACAGGCTACGCGCAAAACTCAAGAGGACCCGCCGCGAGCTCTCCTGTTTCATTTGATGTCCTTCAAACTGCTCCGTTCCCTTGCCTTCACTGCGAATGGTGCAAACTGAGACAGAGTGCCTGTGGACCCGGTGGATCAGGTTTCTTGGGTTACCGCCATCTACCGACCGCCCCGGTTTACCGTCCATTCCCTCTGCCTCGTCTCACTTCGCACGGCACTGCGGTTTAAATGGCACATGCTCCTGCAGCTTATTTCCATAATGTGTCTCATGATAGCCCCCTCCGTCTCCTCTCTCCTCCTCTGTCATCAGTTTCTCACATGACAGGAAGAAGCCAATATTATATAGGCAAATTGAATATCATTCAATGGTGTATGAACTTAATGAAGACGTTTTTTTGGGAAATCAGTTGACACACTGTGTGTTCTTCCGTGGCTGGCCTGGCACCACGTAACTTGCCAACTGAGGAGTGATAATGGAAGACAACGCGGTGAAACAGATTGTAATGGTGGTGTGATCATCTAGTTTGTGCCATATGGTCACATTCAATGTGAGAAACCAGTCGGAACATATTGTGGATATCACAACGTTTAGAGTTGGAGTGATTGATTGATTGATTGATTGATTGGTTGATTGATTGATTGATTGATTTATTGGTTGCTTTTATTTATGGATTGTACAAAGTAACATTGAATCCAAGGGATAACATGTAAAGCGTAAACACTTATTTCCAACATGGTCCCTAGATGTTATAAAACAGGACAGACAGTAACACATAACATCTCTAACCGTGATCAATAAAATCCTAATTGCAGTGCATACTGAGTACACAGTAGTAGGTTATATAGGAGTACTTGTTTGAATACATGTACAAACAAGCTGTACTTCTATATGTATTGCATGCACAGATCGTGTGTACATCTTGTGCTCCAAACCTACATCAGCTGCATGGTGTACTTCAAAACAGAGGGGTACATTAGGTGACATCTCAATAATGCAGTAGCTATATGACATATAAGGTAAGGGATGTAGGCATTGATTTCCACTCAGTATTGATATTAAAGTTATTAATTACATTGAATCATCAACAAACTGCAAGAACCCTAATCCATGTTGTGTGTATGACCAACTACTTCTAATACATTTCCCATGTAATCTTACACAAAATATTTTTACTATCAATCTACCACCTTTGTAATATCCACAAATGGGCTGACATTCATAATTTCATTATGGGGTTCATTGTTGTTGTGATAAACCAACCATCTGTCCACGGGGCACCTCAACAAATGAAGTTGATTATTGCTATCTAGACAGAGAGAGACAGAAATGGAGAGAGAGAGAGAGAGAAAGAGAGCAAGAGAGAGAGAGAGAAAGAGAAAATTAGAAAACAGAAACAATTGCAGAGTGAAGAAAATTTGGGGATAGCAATTACAAAATAGTGAGAGAGGACAATGAGAAAAGCAATGGAGTAGGGATATAAAGTAGGGGGAATAGATAAAGTGGAAGGAAGGAGTGAGCAGGGAGAGCAATGGTATTGGAGAGGAAGACAGGATGTAGGGAGCTGGCATGGCACAATGAATGACGAGAGAGCAGGCAGAAAGAGAGAGAGAGAGAGAGAGAGAGAGAGAGAGAGAGAGAGAGAGAGCAGGCAGAGCTGTTCATCCATAGGGATGCCCCAGCTCAGACTTTCCCCATGGCCATGATGGCATCACTGCACAGCACAGCATAACACACAAACCCATCTGCCCATGGGAAATCAACTTATAGACACACAGACACCACTGCCAAGCTCCCTATAGAATATTTTGAGTACTGGAACTGGAATCTGGCCTTCTGAACAAGGGAACTCCAATGCTGCACATTAGAAACACTATATGTGTCAAGCAAATATAAATGTAGGATTTTTCATAGAATAGGATATGTCAATATGCTAAGCTAAACATTTTTGCCACATACACTGCTAATAAAAGGCTCATATATTTTTTTCTCACAATGAAACCCACATGCAAAAAGTTAGTTTTGACAATGCACTTCTGGCATATAGAGCCCAGACGTTGCATCTCAACTTTGGAAAGTGCTTCTACCAATCATATTTTCCATACATACACCAGATATGTCATACAAGCTGGTCCTACACATTCAATAGAAATTGATCAATAGAACAGGAAAGCCATACATTTGGTAACTGCTTGAAAAAAAGAAAATAATAACAACAACAATAATACTACTACTACTACTAATAATAATAATAATATCTAGCAGTTAGGATATAACAACTTATTTTCTCTGTATATTTTATTTATAACAGTTAAAAATTGCATGACATTCTTGGTCTATTTGGGATGAATATATTGAACCACTTGGAACCTTTTTTATTTATCTCTATGCAAAAACAAAAGTGGATTATAGAAACACACAGAATCATTCTACTGGTTGAGTCACAGATTACCATTCAGTGAGGCTGTGACTCTTTCCACCCATGCTGAACCCACACAGTCTTTTCATTGCTACATAAAACCACAGCTGGCTATGTAAATCACTAGAGAGGTCATTAGCTCAGATATTTTGCATGTTTGGTAGTGGATTATTATGTAATGATCCTGTTATCATAATTGAAACAGACATCCCTTGATTTTTTTGTGTGTTTTCTGTGTCTCAGCTGGGTTTGTTTTGTGTTGGATTAGTTGGCATGCCAACTGTTTCCCCAACACAACGCTTGTGTAACTTCTGTTAATGGGGCAGGGAGGGGCACAGAGAGAAATAAATTGTTTGCATAAGATTTATGGCTTAAAATAATACTGATTTTGACCAAAGTGCAAATCCCAGATGGCCCATTACTCCTACAATGTAGTGATAGTGAGTTTATGAAGGGCTGAGTGTGGGGTATTACGTTATAGATAAAAACGTCAAATATTAGATGGCTGAACCATTGTGGTTTTGATTTTACTTTGCACCTGTTTGTTCAACAGATACACTTGCAGTGTTTATCCCAGAAAATATATAGGGATCAAGATCTTTAACACATATGGTCAACAGCAAAGAAAATATATTACCTCATTATCTCTAACCTTTTTGTTGATACAGCTTGGAAATGTACATCATCTATACAGAACGTACACTTTAACCAAATGTAGCTGATCCCAGTGGGAGAAGCAGAGCTACGACAGAGGATCTAATCCTGCCTAATATTATAATACATACAGAAAATGGTGGGACGAATATACTGCTTCCTGCAAGGTAAAATGTGTTCCTGATTCTTCTGATGGTTTCAATGGCCTGCTGAAATTGCATTGTGTCTCTAAGGTTACATCCAGTCATCTCTGCTTACAGTCAATACCTCATCTAGACATAAAACATTACATACCCTCGCACTGCCAGCCATTGCTCATGCCACAAATAGCATCGGCCAGCTACAGGATGGCAGCATTGTGTTACAATGCCCCCTTTGGCCTCTTTTCATTTTCTGCAAGTCATTCAATGTATAGCCAGTATACTTCAGTCTCCGTAAGAGAGGCACTGTTTCTGCTCACAGTGTTGATAGGCAACATTCAACCAGAAAAAACGTTTAATAATTAAATCTTTATCAAATATAGCATTAGGTATTTTAATACTACCTCTGATCTGGTGGATGACATATCCTTGAGAAAACAAAATTCTCTTGACTTTTTCCCCCACTGAACAACAGAGGGTTTTTAAGCTGTACCCAAGTGGTTAAGACACCCATGTTAGTGTTAGTTATCCAAGAGTTCACAGATCAGTGGGAGTGCTTGTTGGTGATGAAGTAAGCAACAATGAGTCTTTCTTTTTCCACTTCTATGATAACATTTCCTGTAATTACTGGTTTACTCATTCTGGTGGTTACAATCCCATCCCCCTTAATTTCATGACAATCATTTTCTCGTTAGAGCCTGCTAATACTCTCACTTGTTTATACCAATCAGTTTGCTGATTAAGTGAACCTTGGCCTCAGCTGGTTCCTGGCCAATGCCTTAGCCTCATCCTTGAGGTCCATGATATCCTGATATTCTCAGCTGGAGAGAGACCAAAGCTGGCAATCCTATTACACCACTACCATCTTCCCAGCCCCAATCATGGTTTAATTAAAGTATTCAGTCATGGGACAAGTGTCCAAAGAGGGCAAGTGAATTAGTAACCCTGTCTGGCCCAGGAGCTAGAAGATTTGTACTTTTAATTTGTGTCAGTTATTTCAATGACAATACAATGGATGCTTTAAAACAATCTACACTACTATTGATATGGTAATACTTAACAGTGGATTCATTCTAGTGTATTAACCTGTGTGTTAACCTATGGGAAAATATTGTAAGGACACAATAATACTATGCCAGTACTCAATTGAAAACCTCCCTAAAAGATAGATAGATAGATAGATAGATAGATAGATAGATAGATAGATAGATAGATAGATAGATAGATAGATGTTCTTTATTGTCCACAAGGGAAATTCATTTTGCTCAGGTCAGTACACTACATACAGACAGGACAATAAATAAATAAGTAAATAACACCACAGTAAAAACAGGAGGTATGATTCTAAAATAAATTATCTTTTAAAAGATAAGCAATACCTTCTACACATTCTGGGAATGTGTGTGTGTGTGTGTGTGTGTGTGTGTGGGTGGGTGCGTGCGTGCGTTGGGGGTGTTAGCGCAACAGGTCCAGTTCTTCCAGTTGGAGGGGGCGAGGGGGTTCGGGGGGG
>OMLI01073739.1:0-11036 GCA_900302605.1 Rondeletia loricata | reverse complement strand
GGGATGGGGGTAGGAACGGTTGGGGGGGGTGGAAGATTAAAACAGGAGCAGTTTAAAACCATATTTACCAAATGTCTGACAAATATCAAACACATACTGTATGTTATTGCTTCATGCATATAAGTTTGCCTTGTTTTGTTTTGTTTGCTATTTGTATTTGTTTACTTATTGTGTTGTTCAGTTGGCGGTATTGTATGTTTATGCATTTTATTATCGTTATCTGGTTCTTTTCTTTTCGCTGTCAGTTTGTGGATGTGTTTTGTCTGACCTGGTATGTTTTGCACCACTGTTGCCTGCTTCATGCTACCTGCCCACCTTCTGAAGGGTGAAAATCAATAAAATCTTGATCACGAAATAGGTTCACTGTTCAGCCATTGCTACCAAACCTCCATTTCAGCATTTAAAGTGCTATTTCACTTTGGATGAATATTAAAAATGTTTAGTGCTCATATCCATAGGAGTTCATGAATGTTTCAATGTTCAATATTTAGAGCTAGGAAAAAAAAAAATCCTGACTGCTACTAAATATCTATTTTAGTGTGCATGGTGAAAAATGAAAATATTCTACCTTAGTGAACTATGCCTTTAAAATCGAACTGGCCTGAAGACATGGGGGCTCATTCATAAAACTCTGTGGTAACAGAATAGCGGCGTACAAAATCTGCGACCCGGTAATTTGACCTAATTCATAAATGTACCACAGCTGTGAATACCGTGATGTTTCCAATGATAACTGATGCCCTGGGACACGGCGTAACTTTATCTATTGATTTTTAAATAATTTACATATATTTTCTTAGTTAACATACAATATACCGTCTGAGTAGAGCAGGTGATATTTTTTGCGCCGTGACGGTATCATGCCCCTAATGTAATGCCAAACCTGCCGTTAAGTTTCATGAATAAGCCCCATGGTGTTTGGAACCATACCAAATCCACACATATACAGTACGTTCAAGTTCTGTCTACACGAGGTCGCTGTTGGACTGTTTCTATGGAAAATTTTCAGATACTGACAGAAGTTAGAGGAAAATCTCTGATTGCCACGCCATTAGGTGACTCTCAAAGTTAGAGGTTATGGAAGTGTGGTCTGTTGTGATATACTGGCTACCTACAGTCCTGATCCTGAAGGGTCACAGAGACGGGCCAGGTTGTCAAGTCTCCTGTCTTGGTGTCTCCCTCACATTTAATTAGACATACCTAATCAAATTACAACCTTTTTAAGAAACATGAACTGATTCAGTGCAAACAATTTTTGCATCATCACTCCCATCCTTTGTTCAAGTGTAGATGGAGGAGGGATCTATAAACAGGTATCCCGAGCCATTGTACAGTAATTTGTGTTCATAGGTTCTAATGTTTGGCAGGGGCAAGTCATGACTGGGCAAAAAAAGGCTGCACACATTCAGGTGCAACCCTCTGAGGCCTCTTCAGAGAAACAGAGGATGACGGTAGATGTAAGGGAAGCAGTGAGGAACAGCGTTTCAGGACGGGCAGAACGCTGTAAGGCTTTAGAGGTATATCCTCCTACTGGAAGTGGGAGAGCAGGTGTCCCTTATTGTCATGGATCCCACTACCTGTTAGAGCAGCCACCTGAAGATTACACAGCTTATGTGAAAAAGGTAACTAATAAATAAAAAAAATTGTCTTTAAAAAAAAAGAACGCTGCATCTCGGAGTAAGCACTCAAGCTGACAGCCCAAGTGTTTGCCACAGAGCCAGACTGTAAGACAGGGTCCTATAAAGACCAGTGCATCTCCTCAAAGTCCACAGCCTCGCCCAGGTTTGTGTCCGTCTCTAGGAGGCTCATGATGACTGCCATGGCTGCTTCATCATTGCTAAGACTACTGAGGCCAGGTCCCACCACACTTTCCAAATCCAGATGGGAATTGTCCCCTGAGGAGAGAAGGGGCGAGAAAGAAAAAAGAAAGGATGCAGAAAAATAAAGACAGGGTGATAGAATAGTTGAGCATTAAAATCAGGAGGGAATACACCACCATTAACATCTTTTCGTCGGCTTTACAAAAAAAGAATTGCATTCAGTTACAGGAAGGTCAGTTCTTTCATGTTCCAAGACAATACCGTCCTACAGAGGCACCATTTTAAAATAAGCTTATTCGCAGGATCAGAGAGAGTACCCAAGAGTGTTTCTCCTCCGGAGAACGGAGCTCCCTGGGGCTCATCTTCTGAGCTGGACTTTCCTGGCATCTCCATATCTGTTGCCTCTCCATTTGGCACCTAGAGACCAAAAGAGGGGCAAATTAATGACCGAGACAGAGCGGCAGATGCGCCTGCAGACATATGCATAAACAGAAGGCTTACATTGCTGTTGGCTTGACTGTGAGCTTGTGGAGACTTATCCTGCAGTAGACTGAATGGGCTGACATTGCCACTGGAAGGTGATGAGTTCATCCTAATGCAGAAACACAGACAAAACTGATGTTATTGACGATATTGGCGCCATCCACAAACACTGTGGGAAACTAATGCGAAATGGAAACATTCAGCAACTTTGACCAAGTTATACTGTACATAACCTATATAACAGTTGTGCACAGAAATACAAACCAATGGATTGTAGATTTGTAGTTGTAAAAAAAGTTGGAGATAGTGTTGGAAGGCATTTTGTTATTTCTCCACAGTCCACTGTTGTTCAATGTAGATGGACAACAAACAGCAAAAAGGACATGCTCTATGTCTGACTCCCTCTTCTCCATCATCTACCACAGTTACGTATCTCTAACACTGATACAAACAGCAAAAAGTACATGCTCTATTGCTGCAACGCCGCACCTGTTGTAATCCAGCAGCTCGTTGGCAATCTGGGTCCCTATGCTTCCAGCATAAATCATGGTACCAGGCGTGCCGGAGATTCCTGGGATAATTGGAAGGGACTTCTTGCCATCTTCTAAAAGAAAAACAAGTCAAGAGCGACAGAAACAGACAGCCTTTATTTTCTCGCGTGCCATTACTACATTACTCTAAAATCTGCATTTTAAAGAAAAAGATACATCAGAGATACAAGTGAGGTAGCATCTTCCATAGCTCTTTTTCATATTCCACTTCAACCAACCCTCAGAAGTCTTGGAATTGCTTGGCTGTTCAGACTTGTTTCCCGACCGACTTGTTCGACTGGGGTCATGCCTTGGGATGGGAAAATAAATTTGTGATGAGCTGATTAATACATATTCATCTCACGATAGTATCAGAGTTAGCCTGGGTACAAAGATATTGTTCATGTCATGCACGAAGGCTCTGTAAAGATCAGGGAATGACTCATGAAGCGTATACTCACGATATGACTGTATTAGTTGACACTATGTATTCTACTTCTTTGGTCCAGGGATTTACAAAACTAAACCACTGACTTTGTAGAGTGACAAAAGAGCCATACTTCGTTTTGAACTTATAGCAATTTGTCTCTATTTTCTCTTTACTCCGCAGCACTGTGAAAAAAAAAAAGGGGGAGAGTCTAAGTTAGAGGATTGACCTGTGGAAGAATTTCACACACTGCTATAGAGCATTACATCTGGGGAATGGTTATAGCAAGGATATCATTATCATCTGCTTAGGGCATAAAACAGTCAGCAGAGGACCAGTAAAGGAAAACCATCAGGATTTTCTGAGACAAAAATACAGCAAGCAGAAGCTGGACAATGCAAAATGGTGACTAACTTGAATAAACAGAGTTTTTCAAATTGTGGTCAGTAATTTACTTGTAGGTCACCACCGCAATTGTAAATAAGAATTTGATCTTAATTGGCCTAAGTGATTAAAGGACATGCATATCATCTAGGGAGACATGAAAAAAAGAAAAAGACTATTAATGGATCATAGAAGATAAGAAGACAAATAGATGTGAAGTCACTGAATAATGTAACTTACCTTTTCGATGTCTATCAGCTAAATGTGGTAAGTCGTCTTGATGGAAGTACTCATAGCATGACGTCCCAAGCAACTCCTGGGGTAGATAACCGAGAATGGTTGTCGCTCTGTGGAAGAAAGGAGATGGTCGATGTTAAAAGTGACAGTTTATTTTATTATAATGTATAATTTGGCTATAAATGATTAATTGCAAATGGTTATTTTATATGCTTTGAATTTGCAATTCCTAAACACGGAGATCCCATTACTGGGCAAGGTGACAAGAGTGATGCAAGCAAAAAGGAAGATATCTGAAATATCTCAATAAACAAAATGAGAAGGGACATTTGTGACTCAATTTCACTTCCTGTATACAGAATAGACCTACAAGGAGACTCTTATTATGCAGTGAGAGTATGCTAAATCAGATACAGCACCATTACTCATGGCCTGGACTGTGTTGCAAAATATTAACTAAATCTAATATTCATGATTTGTGCACAATTTAAATAATTTGTTTAACAAGATATCTGGAATGTCATGCTCCCACCAATCAATTTAATAATCTCCAGATAATATAATCTCTTTTTGGTACCATTATCAATTTCAAAAATTGTATGCCAGATTGTCTTCCGAACTTTTC
Organism: Rondeletia loricata; assembly: GCA_900302605.1. Taxonomy (NCBI): domain Eukaryota; kingdom Metazoa; phylum Chordata; class Actinopteri; order Beryciformes; family Rondeletiidae; genus Rondeletia; species Rondeletia loricata. Next base: position 6,530 of record OMLI01073739.1, on the reverse strand, counting down.
CCAAATCCTGTCTCTCTAAAAAAGTATTGTAGGATTTAAAGGGGGAATCAAGCATAAACAAGATGACAATCCATTAGCATTCTCTACAAACCTCATCAAAAAGATGCATGATTGATATTATAGCAACAAAGCTGTGCACTGCCTGTGGGTCTTCCTAGTACTCTGTAACAGGTTTGCCTGCTCCCTGAGAAGGATAGGGCCATACTGACTTTGACTACTGAAGCACTGAATAAACTGCCTCACTTTTGCTAATGACCACAAACTACAACCCCCACCCACACCCATCTTGAAGCACAAGAGGATTGCTACCTTTGATCGACAAAGGTGAATTTGCCATCCATGGCATAGCGTGTGATGAACTCTGTGGGTTTAACCCGGACCTCTCCATTAACCTGCGGAGATGCATGGGAGTGGACGCGCCCCACCGCCACCAGGCAGCTGAAGTGGGAGCCGTCTTTGTCTGCGTCGGCCTCCCCCTCTGCTCCCAGCTGACTGGTAGGCCAGCTGCGCATGTAGCCTGTACAGTGGACCGTGCAGTACTTCTGGGACTCTGTAGTCACAGAAAGGCACCAAAACACAAATATATAATATATACTTACATAAACAATTGCAGAAAAAAACAACCCCAAAATAAAAATCATTCCTTCACACAAATACGTATTGTAAACGGTAACATATCTGATAATTGCTATCTTAGCTGTTGTAAAGGAAAGCATACACGTCTGCTCATTCAAACCCTGAATATACAACAGTGATCTGCTGACTAAACCACTGGATCATTTCCTTCCCTACCTTTCTTTTTGGAGGTGCTGGCCTGGAATTCCTTCTCCACTTTGACAGAAATCTTGTTGTACTTCATGCGGCAGAAAAAAGAGCGGCGTGCACCTGAACACAGCCGTGCTGCACCAACTGGGAGGTCAGCCTGGACCTGCAGACCGGCTGGGGATAAGACACGAGTGTTAAATGTGCACACTCGCACACAAAAGCACACGAGTAAAATGAATGCTTTACTTTTAGCATCTATTAGCCGTTCACGAGGGTATAATTCAGAAGCTGAAAGCTGCTCCTTCACTTTCCCCATGTCCTTAGGGTGTATGTAATCAAACAGACTCTGTCCAATCAGCTCCGCCTGTAGGAAGAACAAACAGCTTATCAAACACTCCCAAACAAATAGTCCCTTTATTGATTTTAAAAAGTCAAAATCATTCTGGACCTGAAGCAATTCCTGCTGATGAATAACAAATGTAACGGTGCATTGATTGTCAGCCCCGGAACATACCAGACATGGAGGTGAAACATCCCATTATCCCAATAATTGAAAATAGAATATACTTACATTGTATTGTGCTTCAACACCCCAGGCAACAGCATCCTGCTTTTCCACTCTGGTGATTAACTTTATATCAACTTAAATCGACTATATCTTCTTCACTTTGATCATCGTGCATCAAACCAGTGACGTGTATTTGTTTAGGTTTTTTTTTTCCCCAGCCAATGTTGCGCAATCTTTGAACAAGCCTATAGGATGCATCAGGGCTCAAAATGAACTTTTCCGCTGATTGATATGATCACATCCTTTTTCTCCCCTCTGCCACGTGGTATTAATGACCACACAAACACACACAAAGAGACATCTTAATTTAGACGAGCAAAGGTGATTGATTATGGGCGACAGGACTTACTAAAATAGAATGATATGCCAATTAAATATATCCCAATACACTCGTTTACGAAGAAAAAAGGTCATATATATGCTTCTATAGTGATACAGGTGATACACTGCGGCTGGTGTGTTCACTCTAGTCCATTAACACGGGTGCTGAAAGGAAGTCTGCAATGCGTCTGGTGTGTCCGGGGCTTCATATGAAAAAGACGTTGCACCCCAAAGAAACAGTAATAAACATAGAAGTGTTACCCGACTATAGTTTAATATCTTCGTGACGGACTCTGAGACAAAAACAATTTTTCCACGATCACAGCCCACCACAAACAGGAACCCATCTGCAGCCTGCACAACAGAGAAACATGAGGGAGGAGACATGTAATGACATGGTCAAGACAAAAGTAGAAGAGGAATACAGAAGAATATCGCATTTTCTTCAAATTGAATGGAAGTATTTCAATAGATTACCATGAAAATTCAGTGCATTATAGTACATTCGGCTCTTGACACTAGCTGTAAGGAGAGCAGCCTGCCCTGATTCAAACTGGATGAGATAAGTTGCACTGAAGATTGAGTATCTTGAGGTTTCTCATTAGAAGCTGGTTTCATACCAAACACTGCTTTACTTGCTGTAACTGAGCTAACCACGTATTTCACACAGTGAGTATTTTAGAAGAGAATGCATTTAGAACTCAATGCATGTTAAGAGTTTTGATGTTAAAATGAAATTCAATAGAGAAAAAACAAACAAAAAACAAAAACATTTACTGCTGTACAGACAGTTTTGGTGCTCAATATGTACAGTACATAGTTTCTGAGGAACAGAGTCTGCAGTGAAGCATGGGCATCCTCACTGACTGAGGCATTAAACAGCCTGGTTAGGCTGTTGCAGGGGGGCCTGGTCAGTGGCTACCTGATGAATTGACATTTGACAGTAGACATCAGTGCTCATGGTTTTGACAGGTTTAAAGATCATTTAATAGATAACTCAAGTGATAAACTTAAAAAATGAATTCTGAACATGTGGGCACAGTTGTCTTTGTCGTGGGATGTTTACCCTGAGGACAAGGTGTTTGAGCTCCTCATCAGGAAGGAATGAAGGCTTGCAGTTGGCTTCAGAAAAAGAGCTAGTTGAACCTAGGGAACACAGACAACACGTCAAGATTCTCTCGTGTGCTACGGTGCAGAGTCCAACCTGAGACTGCTACAGTACATGAAGAATTTCTGATTATAGCATTATTGACAATAATTCTGCACATAGAATTAATTAACTGCTCTGTATTAATGTATCAGTAAAGACAAGGTGATGGCAGATTCGTTTTAATACCATTGCCCATCGATTGACTCGGTACCTTTGAGCGATTTGAGGTGCTGCACAGCCATTCTAAGAACGGTGAGTTTGTCCAGCTTACGGGACATGGGGTTACAAGTAGGAATCATGGCCGACAGCTCCTCAATCAGATTGTTCATTTTGTCTCGTCGCCTCTTCTCAATTTGGCTGTGGGGCTCCCTTCAGAGAGATAAAGTAAGAAATAGGAGAGAAGATCCAAACGCATAGTAATACATTGCCTGCTTCTACATTATAAACGGTGTACATTTGTACAAAAGTATAGCATACGCTAAATTTCTGAGAACCTCAATGATGGACATTTTAAGTATGATAGTAATACTACAGGACAGTAGGAATAACTTCTATATGTGGTGGTGGGGTGTTGGCAAATATACCTGAAGCATTTAATTTTGACATGTTGGTCCTCTCCTTCTGACCTGTAGGACAGACACATGCTAGCATTTAAAAGGTGCAAGTGTTTACAAAAACATTATGCAAATGCAGAATAGTACATAATAAATGGGTCTGCTCCGAGAGTCCCTGACTAGCATGGTACCTGTCTTGGTCATCTTCCATATCCGCATCGAGAATGGAAGCCGATTTTGTTTCCCTGGGAAAAAAGTGCAAGGCTATCAATAGCAGCCGACATAAATTCAAGGCTCTTCTTTTATGAAATAAATTTTCTATAAGCAAACTGCATTCCCCCCCCCGCACACATTATGTATGCAAACACACCCATACTTACTGGTTGTCCATGCTGCCCTTACGCTTCCTGGGCATCTCCATGCTCAAGGACATGCCAGCGGCTGAGGTTGGGGTCATCAAGCTGGGCAGAGAGACAGAATGGCTTTGGCTTTCCTCCACCAGCACATCTTCTGAAACACACAAGACACAATGGGCTGCAACTAGTTTGAAGGGGGTGGGGTCTGATTTAATATACCAATCACAGCAATACTTTCCCCTTATACTACTGCATTTCCATGCTATAAATCTGTCAAATTAAGCTTAGATATAAGGGATAAAGAATTACAAACAGTTGCATTATCATCATATCATGGCCCAAACATGATCATACTAATCTTATCAGGAGCTCTCAATTCAACCATGGCAACACTTTTTGAGCAGTGGACATCTGGGGCCTCATGCATAAAACTTTGTGTGGATTTCACACTAAAAGGCTACGTAAGCAGAAATCGGGAAACCTGTCATTCCATTTCACAGATTGTGAAATTGAAATGCTTGTTGAGAGGTTGAGACGAAGTACCAATGAATCACCAACCCCAAAAAGTAAAAAAATAAAGTTGATTGCCAAGAAGCGCAGTGTCAGTGCCACTGGCGGGGGCGAGGGGACACCGGAGCTCTCGGCCCTTGACGGACATCTCACCTCGATAATAGGGGAAACACAAATTAGTGGCATTATGCCAGAAAAAGAGGGCCACACCGACATGGCATCAGAGGAAGATGAGACTGCTGCGGGCAGCAGGTGACCCAGGTAGGTCTATCCTAAATGTGCCTTTTCTTTTTTGAAAGAGTGAACACAACCACGCATTCAATATTTCACACTCATTTGAATAACAAAATGCATAACAGACTTAAGAACAGATTTGAGTGTTTTATTCTAATTTTCAGACAATCTGTGCGACCGGTGGTAAAGAGCTGGCTGTAGAGGACGTCTGTGCATCCGGCAACAAGCGTCTCCAATGCGCCATGAAAGCAGCCATAACGCATCATTACGCACCATCATTGCAAGCTCTTTAATAACCTTGTGACAATCAGTCCAATTGCTCAACATCTTGAATTTATCCTAATTAAATGGGACACTCAACTTATGACTGTTATTTCATTACAAATAGGGAGGCGTGCTGTTTGGGTAAACTTGACGGCATGTAGACTAAGGCAACAAATAAATGATAAAGGTCTGGATGTTGCTCTGTGATATTATTATTAGATGTCTGTAATTTGATATGGAGCATAAAAAGAACTGATTGAAAGCCTTATAACATTTGACTTTATTTCACTGCTTGGCCATCAGATGGCGCTTTTCCTTCCCATGTCTGCTGGTTTTCCATACAAACTCACATCTGGGGTCGACACGGGTGCACCCGAGATACTCAAGACCTGCTCGCTACCAGGGCCGAAGGGTGAAGCTCTCCCCCCTCATCCGAGCTGTAGTGACGTTGCGGTTACCTGATTGAAATAGCCATGGTTTGCCGCACGATGTAGCGCTAGTTTAATAAATAAAGGTATTCTTACCATGCGCTTAATTTCTTTTTCGCGTAGCAGCTGTTGCATTAGCCTCATTCTTCGCCTTCGCCGATATCGGATGCGCACCTCTGTCGCCATTTCTTCCTCCACTTCCTTGAGTTGTTCATATATTAAATAGAATATGCCTAGCAGAACCACAACAATCACCTCGATCTCCATGCTGTGCAGTGTGCGACTGTACTCCGCTTTTTGTTTTGAATGTACTCGTGGCGTCACCGGCTTGATCCCCCCCACAACACGTGATCATGAAAGAAACACCTTCTACCGTGTTGCCCAAAGTAATGGAAATGCAATTCGGACCTTGCCCGCAACCATACGTCTCAGGTTCTAGCCGTACCCGCACTAATAGAAAAGCGGCAAGAGTCTCCATTTCACAGTGTATCTCAAATGTGCGTAGACATGGGTCAAAGTTACCGTAGAGGTGCGCACTCTCTCACGTTACTTTTGTTTTTTATAAATCCCGAAATGTGCGTGGAAAGTGGCGTGCGCAACTTTTGGGCCTCGTTTGTGCGTATGCAACATTTATACATGAGGCCTCTGGTTGCACATGGACTGCATTCTGTCCCACCACTCATTCAATCTAGCCCCAAAATCTGTTTCTTACCTCCATGTGTAGTAACATGCACTTTACGTGATTTCTACTATGATTTCAGTACTCAAGAGCCTCCAATAAGCATAGATATGCTTTGTTGCAAAAATAAACCTCTGGGGCCGTATTCACAAAGAATCTTATCTTACCACTAGGAGGACTCCTAAGTCTCACTAAAACCTATTAGCTAGGAGTCCTATCTTAGGACCTATTCACAAAGCTGCTAAGACAAACTCCTAGTAAGGAAGTCGGAGAACTCCTAAGCTAAGAGTGAGGGCGGGGTTAACGTCGTTGCTATGGATGACGTTGCGTCTCATGAACGAGCTTACTCAGAATGCCCACAGTGATTGGCTGATATAGGGGATGGGTCTCTGACGGCGACTTCAACCTAGGAAATAAATAACGGGGTATGTGTGTTGCAGGGACCGTCTGAAATGTGCAACTCCGAATAATAATAACTTCACTGTCATACAGTGTGGCATCCCCAAAATCACTTCACACATCAATCGTCTCCTGTTGGTAGACTACAACCCGTATTATGGGAAAATGGGTATAAGAGTGAAGTCATTGCATGTTTTTATAGTGTCTCTTTTATTTAGACGGTCCCTGCCACTCGCCTCACAGCTGGCTGCACATAAAGACCAATATTAAATGTCCAGCTCAGAGGACGGCTCATTAAGGTG
>OMLI01073720.1:0-11708 GCA_900302605.1 Rondeletia loricata | reverse complement strand
TGAGGAAGTGTATCCTCTGCTGAACTCTCTTGGCCAGGTTTGTGGTGTTCAGGGACCAGGAGAGATCCTCAGTGATATGGACACCAAGGAATTTGTGCTGCTGACCCTCTCCACGGTGGAACCACTGATGTACAGTGGGGGATGGTCAGCCCTTGTCTTTCTGAGGTCCTCCGATTATCTCTTTAGTCTTATCGACATTAAGAGACAGGTTTTTGTCTTTACACCAACCTGCTAGCTGTTCCACCTCCACTCTGTAAGCCGTCGCGTCGTCATTGCTGATGAGGCCCACTACTGTAGTATCATCCGCAAATTTGATGAACTGGTTTGTACTGGATTTGGCAGATCAGTCATGTGTGAGCAGAGTGAAGAGCAACGGGCTAAGCACGCAGCCCTGAGGGGCCCCCGTGCTCAGTGTGATGGTACGGGAAGCCTTACTGCCAACACGTACTGTCTGTGGTCTTTCTGACAGGAAATCCAAAATCCAGTTACAAAGGGAGGTGTTTTGGCCAAGCAGAGAGAGCTTCTCTATTAGCTGCTGTGGGATGATAGTATTAAAAGCCGAACTAAAATCAATGAACAGTATCCTGGCATACCGCTCAACTTCTCCTCCTTTTGCGCACACGCTTTGCTCCGCGCAGCGCAAAGCCGTCGTTGCGGCGCAAGCCATAGGACATAATGAGTTGCCGTGTCCTGTCTGAAAAGGCTTTAAGGCACAACAGCCTAACCGTGGTTACCTGCTTGTCTACTGCTCAAACAGAGGGATCGTGAAAAACCGGTAACTTACCTGTTGGGTGATGGGGTTCCAGTGCGCAAATGGTCTAGGTCCAGTTTGGAATGTGACTCAGTCTATGAAATAGTATAGCCACAGCAGTTCCGCTCTCAAGTGTTGAGTCTGGCTCATGACCATGGGAATTAGGAAAACGTATAACCGGATTCTCCGCTATTTCTTTTGGCCAGTTTTAAAGTTGGTCAAGTTCTGTCGCTCCTGCCATGTCTGTCAGGTCGCTGGTAAGCCCAACAAGGTGATTCCTGCTGCTCCTTTACATCCGATTCCCGTGGTTGGGGAACAGTTTGAACACGTAATCATTTAATGCGTCTGGCCTTTACCAGCCGTTTGTCTTTGCCAAAGACAAAGGCTGGTAATCAGTACATTCTCACCATGATGTGCGCTGCTACACGTTTTCCAGAGGCAATCCCATTGCGCACCCTAAGGGCCCGTGAGTGAAAACCTTGGTAAAATCTTTGCCCAGGTGATATCTGAACTGTCTGACACCATATCTCTAGTGCATATCACCCTGAGAGTCAAGGCGCACTAGAAATTTGAGTACATTTCCTGTTTGCTGTGCGGGAAACAACGCAGGAATCCTTAGGTTTTAGTCCAGCAGATTTAGTTTTCGGGGACACAGTGCAGGTCCATTGAGTCTGTTGAGAGAAAAATGGCTCTCAGACAAACCCAGCTCCAGTTGTAACATTTTGGATTATGTGATCTCCTTTAGGGAGAAACTGCATCATGCATGTGAATTGGCCCGTAACTCCCTCTCCGTTGCACTGATCAAAATGAAGAGTTGATATGACAGGAAGTCCATTGCCAGAACGTTTCAGTCTGGAGATCTTACTACCCACAGTTGGCTCAGGGCTGCAAGCAAAGTTTTGTGGACCATATGTGGTTGAGCGTAAGCTTAGTGACACAGATTACATAATTAAAACACCTGATCGAAGGAGAAAATCTCATGTTTGTCACATAAATATGTATGAAGTATGTCGCTCGTGCCAGCCCTGTTGATTCGCCCTCTGTCGTGGTCCCTGTTGTCACTGTTTCTGCGGTACAGCCCCTATACAGTCCATAGGAAGATGGGCTGAAAGACAAACATGGATCGGTACCCACATTTGCAAAACTCTAATATTGTCAAATTTAGATGCCCACTTGGTGCATCTACCCGATTCGGCCAAAGACGACATCTGCAATTTAATTAAAAGCCACTTAGTTCTGTTAAGTGATTTTCCAACTCAGACCACTGTGTTAAGCCATGACATTGACGTAGGTGATCACAGGCCTATTAAGCGGGATGCATACCGCGTAAATCCTACAAAATGGGTTATTATGCAGAAGGAGGTTAGCTACCTCCTTGGACATGGCTGTGCCGTCCCCAGTTCCAGCCTGTGGAGTGCACTGTCGCTTCTCGTCCCTAAGCCTGACCAAACACCTCATTTTTGTAATGATTTTAGGAAAGTAAATGCCTTAACAAAGTCTGACTCCTTTCCTGCTACCAAGCATGGAAGCCTATGTAGATCGGGTAGGTTTGGCCAGTTACGTCACCAAGCTAGACCTGCTCAAGGGGTATTGGTAAGTGTCCCTAACCCTGCGTGCTTCGGAGATCTCCGCTTTTGTCACCCCTGATCATTTTCTCCAATATACAGTAATGCCATTTGGTTTAAGAAATGCTCCAGCCACCTTCCAGCGTTTGAGTACAGTTTTGTCTGGTGTCAAAAACTGAGGTCTACTTTGATGACATTGTGGCATATTCCTCATCTTGGTCAGAGCATGTGGACACTGCGTGAGCTTTACGGTCGTATGTATAACAATTCCCTCAGTCTAAACCTGGCTAAGTGTGAGTTTGGGAAGGCTGTTGTCACGTACCTAGGGAAATGAGTGGGACAGGGTCAAGGGCGCCAGATCGCTGTTAAAGTCCAGGCAATAGTAGGTTATCCTGTGCCACAAACCTGACATGACTTGTGCCAATTTCTGGGTATGACTGGTTACTATTGTGGTTTTTGTAAAAACTTTGCTGATGTTGCTCCCCTAACCAGTTTAGCTAGTCCCAACCAGCCGTTTGTATGGTCCCCTGGCTGCCAAGTAGCTTTTGCATCCGCTAAGGCTCTTCTCTGTAGCGCCCCTGTGCTTGGCTTGCTGCACCAGACTTCACACATCCTTTCAAGTTAGAAGTCGATGCTAATACTCGTGGTGCAGGCGCAGTGTTGTTACAGGAGGATGACCGAGGCATCGATCATCCGGTCTGTTACTTTTCAAAGAAGTTCAACAAACATCAGAAATTACAGCACCATCGAGAAGTAAGCCTTCGCTTTGTTACTCGCTCTGCAGCATTTTGAGGTATATCTCAGGTCCAGGTCACTGCCTGTTCTGTTTTTGTCTCAGATGCGCAACAACAACCAGCGTCTCATGCACTGGTCGTCATTGTTGCAGGATTTCAATCTAGAAATGCTTTATAAGAGGGATTGATAACGTAATGGCTGATGCTGTTTCCCACTCATATTGAGCCTGGTTATCAAACGTTTCTGCTGAGGGGGAAATGTTAGATTTTTAGGGGAGGAGGTGTTACGACCATGGTTCGTATTGTTTTTTGTCTCGTTGAAATTGTTATGACTAGTAGTGTTGTTGTGCTGTCTCTTTTTCGTTTTCTTTCTCTCTGGAGTGTGTGCCTGATGACTATGCAGGTGGTGGTTTGCAATTGGCTGAACCAAGTGATTATGTAGGTGTGTCCTGGTTGCTGATTGGCCTGTGGATGACACCTCCAGGGATATAAGAACAGCTGACAGTTACCCTGGGCTCTCTCTCCTTCCCGGCTCCGAACGCAAGCATGACCAGCTTTTTGCAGTTGCTGATCGTGTGACAGTAGCCGTCCCACATTTGTAGGGGTGGGTAGCCTTTTGTTCGAGTACCTTGTTTTTGCCTATGGGAGTTAGGTTAGTCGTTTACTGTTTTTTGGTTTCTTTTAGTTTTGCCAGTTAAGTTAGTGTCTGGTTTAGTACCCTTTAGTTTATTGTTTTGGCATCGCCCACCCTTAAGTTATCTGGTTGACTGGTATAATAAAACTGCTACATTTTGACTGTCATTGTGTTTGCTGGTCTTCCTTGGGAGCGGGGCAAAGAGGGGAGTCACACCTTTATTCATGTTGTGTCTAGTTTGTAACAACTGCAAAGATACTAAGTAAAACATTCCAATTTACTCAAGTAAACTGAAACTGGACTCTAAAAGGAAGCATTGTTTGTTCCCATGGTATTACCAGGTTGTTACCATATCCTTTATGATTGGTTATTTCCTTTTCCATTTAGACTAGCAAGCACCCTGTATGTTCTGCAAAATTACTAGGTAAAACATTCCAATTTATTCGGTAAGAAAGCTGAAACTGGACTGGAAGCAACACTTATTTGTATGACCTGACCAGTTCTTACCACATCCTTTCCCAATGCAATAATGACAAACGTATCATACATGTTCTGCAATAAATATTGCAGTACACAGAAAAGTATGATGAAGGTAGACCTTGTGATAAAACCAATTTCCAAAAGAGTTGATCATTCTAGAAACATCTAACGGTGATATATTCATTAATTTCTTTAATAGTTTGTTATGATTAAGATTTTTTAGGTAGCATTTTGCTAGCATTCACCAGAAAACTATGCTTGCCCTATCATGCTGTGGTCACTGTATGGAAAATAACGTGACGTGCAACTGGCAGGAGAGTTTTATTGATTTTGCCATGTAACTCAGACAACTGCAGCTCCCCCATTCGCCCTTCAGGGCATACTCTCCATCAGCACGCTCCACTACCAAACATCCCCTGCTTCCTAGACTGCCTCAGCTGCTCTGTAATTGTTTATCGAGTGTTTTTGCAGCAAATGCAAAGGACCCTACTGATTCGGTAACTTGGTCTTTTGTCTGCTGTTCAGCTGCAAATCATTTCTTACAATAGAGTCTGACTTGGGAATGGTTTCATTGTGTCTTCTTGCTTTCATTTGATCTTTTACTACTTTAAAATGCACAGAGTAACCCAAGGACAAGCTCTTCACATAGAGCCAGACTGCATAGTGTTCCATGCCTGGTGGTCTACCGGTGTGCTGGAAAGTCAAGTCAAAGAATGATATATATATGCTGTGATATTTGGTGGGGAGGCTGACAGGTGTGAGATCTCTTAGAGGGCAGACAGAGGGGGATAGTGGAATGTTGTGACCCAGAAATTTGGAAATTTCAGCAGTAATTACCAGAAATGTTTGGTGGGTGTGTATTGCCAAACAGTGATAATAATTATCTATGGCATTGAGGGTGCATTGTGGACAGATAGCTGTATCAGTGAAGCCCATGAGGGGCATTTTACGGTGGGTAATGTGTTCTGTGCATAGTTTTATATTGAATTAGTTGTAATCTGGAGTTATTGGTCATAGAGTAGATGTTGGTACAGACAGATTTGTTTCCAGAAATTGAGATCTGTCTTAATTGATATATCTTTTTCCCCTTCTATAATGGGGATGGGTGAGGTGTTTTCTTTTTGAGAAGATATGAGTTTGCTATTAATGGTGGGGGCTGTAGATCATTGTCTGAAAGTTGTATTTTAACTTATACCCCCAACTTAAGGGTGTTCTTAAGTTGGGGGTATAGCAAAAAGTTTTCTGGAGTTATGTTAAATTTCTGTGTTAATTCCTGGAAAGTTAGGAAGTTATTGTTTTCAAATAGTTGGTCAAGGTGGGTGATTCCTTTACTTTTCCATGAATTGAATGTGAAGGTGCTCTTGTTGATTAGGAAATCCGGATTGTTCCATATCGGTGTGAATTTACACCAAGCTTCCAGGGTCCTAAAGATCAGTAGTATATTTTTTGATTGAACAGGACAGAGATGGCAGGTCTTTGATAGAAAGTTCATTGCATACTGACTGCTCAATTTCAAGCCAGGGGTCTTGTTGTTCATTTGATTGTATCCATTTCATTATATATTGTAGTTGATTTGCTAAGAAGTAATATAATATAATGAAGAAAGTTTGGGGAATTGAGATCACCAAGTTGTTTTTTTAATTTGTGGTTGATTATTTTTCCAGTAAACTTTTGTGACTATTGAGTCCAAAGTGGAAAACCGCTTGGGTTTATGGAAGACTGGTGTCATTGAGAAAAGGTAGTTGATTCTGAGTAAGATTGATGTTTTAACTGTTGCAATGCGGCTGGCAAACAGTGATAAGTTGTTCACACAAGGGTTCATTGTTTGAGAGTGCACATCCTTGTCTAGCACCTCTGTGAGGCAATACCATTTGGGATAACTGACACTGTGGGTGAGAATTTTGATCCATTGGGTAAATGACTCCCCGAAACAACATTTTTCTAATGTGGTGAATAAACCAATTTACATTAAATGCTTTTTTAGCATCTAATGATAAGTTTGATGTGTCATTTTGATAAATAATGGTGATATTGTTGGCCAGGGGTGTTTGTAAAACATTGCTGGGAAACCATTGGCTGCAGGTGCTTTATTGTTTGGCATCGAGAAAAGGACGTCTTCTGTTGAGAGTGATCTGTCTAGAGCAGTTACTTGATTTGTTTTGTTAGCTTTGGAAGTTGAAAGTGTTTTGATTGTGGAAGGGTCAGGTGTGCTGTCTGATTTATGACGGTTACTATAAAAATAATGGAATGTTGCTCTTCAACATTTTGTGAGCTGACTTGCCAAGTAGGCAGTAGGATTTGTCACAATGTTCAAAGTGGCTGTGTCTGAGTCTTTGTATGGTATATATGTTTTTGTTATTTATGATCGTATTGAGTTCATATTTGAGTGTAGTGAGTTCTTTGTGGAGGTTCTCAGATTGGTTTTCAGCTACTAGCAATTTAAGCTGGCCATCTCTCTGTTCAAGCTTTTTTTTCTCCTTCCAGTTCTAGTTCTTTATTTTTTATGGGTAGAATATGAGATAATTTTTCCTCCTAGTACTGCCTTATCCGTTTCTCATAACAGTGTGCTTGTTAGGGAGTCATTCATCTCGATGAAGGATGTCCACTCTTTGATGAAATATGTATTTAATTCAGGATCTGTCTGTAAATATGTTAAAATGCCATCTAGTTTGTGTTTTGGGAAGGGTTTTGTTTGTGAGTGTAATAGGAGCGTGATCAGATATTATAATTGGGTGAATTACTGCATCTTGTGTCTCAAATATTATTGAACCGCTAATTAAGAAAAAATCTATACCATGTTGACCAAATTTCTAATGAGGGTGAAATGCAATGGCCTCAAAGCATACATTTATTATGTCAGATGGGATCTCTTTTATTACTGATTGAAAACAGAATGGTAACAACACAGTAGAAACCTTTTACAGAAATGTAACCACAGCTAGTTTGTAGTCTGCAGAACACCAACCTCTACATTTGGTACTGCTTACTTTGATCAAATCATGTATTTTTGCTGCTCTGGCAATGTCTTTAATAACGTTACGTCATTTTAACAAGTTAACATAGCAAGTGCTAATTAGGTAGTATTACTCAAAAATACACTGGGAAAAAATCTATATTACTTCAGAGCTTACCATCGATCCCAACGATGTATGCAACCATTCTCCAAGCATAATGTTTGATACATTTATTCCTGTAGTCTTTCAAATAAAAGCTGTAAAGAACTGGGAAGCTTTGAATGTCTGTAATCTCGTCCATTTTGCACCTGCCAGGTGGAACTATTGTTCATGGAGCAAAATCACATCAACAGGGAAACGAAGAAGCGCAGATATCCGATTGGCTGTTGACAGCCGATGACCGGGAAAAGTTCAGACGTGGCCAACTTCTCTCGGCCGACAAGCTTGTTGACTGTCAACACCGCCTGACTTTCCCTGCTCAATCAGCTCTATAGGAAATGAATGGACCTCCGGTGACTTGTTGATCATGGTGCTCGCAATGTGAACGCACGTTAAGGGCTGCTTACTCACCTGTGGCTTGGCATAATAGGGCAGGGCACCACACAGGGAGAGAGCTACACCATAAGGGCTAAGGTCAAAGAATGTGCTCAGATGGTCCACGTGTTGTTTGAGAGTTAGGAGGTAAAGGATGTGCAGGCCTCTTGGAATGATGCTTGGAATGAGGGGTTCAAATGTCAAGTATCACAACAAGACATTCTGTTTGAGGGTTCATACCAATGAGACGGCGCTATGTAAATATAACACAGATGATATATACGGTCAACCCAGGTAAGCGGGTGCAAAATGACTTTGCATCCAATAAGACTGATAGAATACATTCATGCAGCTTGGAATTTCCTCCCCTTTCATGAGCTAATTAATTTGATTATCAAATGGATGTTAATAAAAGTCAAACATCTGTATTTGAGGGAAGATTACGTTAATTCAAAAGAAGATCCAACCCACAATATGGATTATTGTCACGTTATAATCAGTAACAGTCATTATTACATATTATCTTTAAGGTGGACAATCTATGAGACCCAAAAGTTGGAATATTAAGTACAACTACTCAAAGGCTGAGACTCTCATGCACGACATCAATGCTCACTGCCACGACAACATTATCAAACTTTTAATGGTCATCTTGTGCACCTGCCACATATAACTATTGCTTTGAATAGGTATGTTGTTATTTTCATTCAACTTCTGTGTGAATAACATTGTCTTCGAGCTAGAATGGGAACTCTAAAGTGTCATGTCATACCCATGTACTGCCTGGACTTCATTGACAGTGCATAAGATCTAAGTTAACTGTATATTGTAACAGTGCTATCAGTGCCAGATGAGTAAATGCATCGTGATCATCGTAGGTAGTGTCACAATCACCATTTTCATCTTTTCAATACATTCCCTGTGGAACTGTACATCTGTGTGGCATCAGAGATTGGGGGGCAGAACAAAATTCTTCTTGTCTCTGGCTATTGGTAGTGAATGTTCAGTAAAACAGACATTTGTCATAGAGCACAGGAATAACATTATGTCAAAGTTTAAGATGATTGGAATTCCTCTTTAAAGAATCGTAGTCTTATCTACAAACTTGTACATTCATATTTCTCTTCCACACCAATAGGCACTCTAGGGGAACTGAATTCCTTTCTATCTTCTTCCTCTAATGTAGTGTACCAGACTAGGACATGATGTAAATATGGAGCTGAACTTCTTGTTTGTCAGTGGCTCAAGGATTTACATTATCTGACCTTCTAAATGTACCTCAGGAAGTATTCATGCCCCTTATGCACATTTTCCTGTGACAAATATTTCTGTTTGCTATATTTCTCGTCTCACCATGTAATAGATTGTTTTGAACGGAGGTGTTAACTCTGTGTGGGTATATATCCACAGCACTCTGAAAGACCCTGTCCAGGAAGCCGTCATCCTTCTGGGCCACTGCATAGATATGCTATTGTTGATGAGCTCAAGTCCAGCAGCCATGCTGCATGCCACAGCCTAACTCAGAATGCTGCACCTCCTGGTAATCTTGGCAATCCCTTCATCTATGCAAACAGTGAGCTGCTGTTTTCACTGCAGAGTCAATAGGCTTACAAAGGAGTGTAGTACATTATTTACTTTTAATGCTATGAAAATGGATGTGCACATAACACTGGCTGTCTCACTCATTCAAAGAACCAAACAGAAATAAGGTCTGGTTACTCATTTTGACATGTATGGAACCCTGTTGGAGAATAAAAGAGGAACTGGACTTGAGGTGTTCTTGTTTTTTCATAGTAGGAAATATGGTGTATGTAATTTTAGGCCCCCCTCACCCGCCACTATAATTTGCACTTACTCAATATCTTTCTTCTCATTCTCTTGACAACTTTTCTCAATCTTTCTGTCTTTTGTCGAACACACACTGGGGCTTAACAATATGACAGTAACCGTTGTTTTTGAATGTAATACTTTTTTGGCGACATCGTTTGTTCTAAGCGGTCGTTGGTGTGGTGTTTTTGTACTGCACTTCCCAGAGATCACTTGGCAATTCAACAGTGTGGCCAGTATGTGACGTCTTTTTCCTTGGACTTTCTACTGATGAGGTTTGAGTTTCTGAAGGCACTGTTGTTTTCTTAGTCTGTACAGCCATGGTGGCTATCGTCACTCATGGCAACTAGCCAGTTCTTCTACTATCTTTTCCAAACATGCCGCTGTTGCTGCTTCCAGTAACATAAAACACATCGCTTCCTGGGTGGCAGAGGATTTTTCCTTGGAAAGACCTATACCCATTACCCATTTAGAACAGCAAATATAGCACATGTAAAAGCTTTCATGAACTGGGTATAGGTTGGATCAATATTGTGTTAGAACAATTGGCACTAGAGCGTAGCAAAACTGAAAAGTATTTATGTGGAAATGTCACAGATTACTACTTAGTTGATCCCCAAAGGGAAATTCTCTTTTCGCTCGGCCCCGTCCGTAGGGAGGACAGAGTGCAGGGGCAGCTACAGAGGAGCACCCATGGAGCTGGTACACTAAAAACACAGTGACACCAACTCAATGTATAAGATCTGCTTGTCAACATCAACTTACAATTGATATCAGCCTCATAACTTAGAATCATGAGTTCACGACTTGCGACTTCAAATTATGAGATGAAAGAACACTTACCAAGCATTCACTAAACTGATCAAACTGATCATATAACATTTTAATAAGAAACACGGTTAGCTTATTAGCATACTTCCCAACATGCATTGCATTTGAATTAGGCCTAACTCTCCAGAAACCCTTCGTTCTTCTAGTTTGGATAAAGTTACAGGATAGACTTGTCATGTATATGTCATATGACCTATGAATCATAGGCCTATTTCTGATTCAAATGAAAATGGTGATATCCATGATGAAAATTAGTATCTGTTTCAATCCCTACCACCAAGACTATACAAATTTTAAATACTCTATAACGTGGAGTAGCAATTCACTGTTAGACATGGCTAGTAGTATCCACCTCTTCTGCATACAGTAGTGCAGAGTCAGCTACTTACTTCCTGGCTCATGGTGTAGTCATTTTATGACACATGACCAACTGACACTAAAAAAACATTTCCTGACTAGTGAAAGAATCAACAATACTGGAATGCAGTTAATCAAATAGTGGAGTCAATGTATTACCACTTGTTAACAAGACTAGATCATTTGCTGATTTAACTTCACTCTGAGTGAGTTTTTACTAACTAATGAACTTTGACCTGACTATTCAGTTGGCCTATTTCAGTCAACTAAGCCATTGTTCATTGTCTTGCTCAGGGACACTTCAGAGGGGCAGGTGTTTGAACCCAGCTCCTCCAGTTGAAGGTTGTCTCTCTAACCTCTAGGCCACCCTGCCGCCGCAATCATTTAATCATCTGATATTCATAGTATTCCCATGATGTCACATGAATTTCCTACAAATATGTTGCTTTACCATATACACAGCTGTGGCTGTCATTTGAGTATAATCACCTGTTAAATTATTACAATCACCTGTTATTTTCCTACCCAGACGGCCGTGTGGTGATGTAACAGAATACTATGAATAGGTATCATACAGGTAGGTGTCAGTATACAGTAAGCAATAACCAGCTGTTGGGTAGAATATCCTATTGGCAGTGATGTAGTGGAGGCTAAGCCTGCCTAAAGTCAGTTTACCCACCTTTTTATTTGCGGAATAGACTTTACCCACCTTTCTAGGCTGACATGGATTTTTATGAAATAAATGCATGGTAGGCCTACACATAATACTCAGTAAGTAGGCTATATCAAATAGGTCAGATGAGGACAGGGTCTTTTATTTAAGGAAAACAAGCCTAAATTAAGGTGTTACTGAAAAAGATAACAGATGTTTGTTTAGACTGCACCGCTGTTTTATTTGCGACAGCAGCTCCAAGACTCCAGGGATGTGGACACGGCTGGTAACTATGGCACCGGCATAATTTAAAATGGATGTCGCAACATGTTGGACATTTTATGTTAGGCCCCATTATAGCCTACGTACGTTCGTGCATTGGACCTTGG
>OMLI01073711.1:0-14258 GCA_900302605.1 Rondeletia loricata | reverse complement strand
AGTTGCGTCTGGGGAGCGCAGTTTCTCGAAGTAAAAACTTATAAAGAACTATTTACGGACTACCATGTCCCAGGAGAGACTGTGTGGACTTGCCATCCTCTCAATCGAAAAGGACGTTGTATCTCAATTGGATTACAAAGCGTTTCTGAGTTTGCTGCAAGGAAAGCCAGGAGGAAAATGCTCACATAATTCTGCTGCTCATATGTGGTGAGTAACATATCTGGATTAATGTCAATAATAGCGTGTGCTTATTCAATGTGGGGTATGACTACTTTATAAATCCTAATAAACATGGTTGTAAGCTAATCTAAATACTAGTAACTATAGCCTAGTATTCTATTGTCTATTAGCAGTGCAGCGTAGGGCAGGCTACGTCACAACAGTGGAAGGCGCATGATGAGCGCATTTGTTATAATGTATCGTGCCTGAGGAAAAAAAAGACATGCCTGCATGTCGCGCGGGTATAGTGCATCATTATACAGTAAAGGCCTCGCGCTGCCGACTTCGCACAGGGCCTCGCGTATCTCCCAGACGGCCCTGATTGCAGTGGCACAACGGAAAACACATTTCGGTCAGTCATCCTTCTCAGTAAAAGGCACAAAGTTATGGAATGCTGTACCATCAGAAATAAAAACACAAACAGAGTCCAAAGTTTTTAATCAGAAGGTGAAACATTGGCTTAAACAGAGTCAGATATGCAATCATCAATCATGAAGACTCGCACATGTACATACATGCATGCACATATACACATGCACACACACGCAATATGCGCACACACACATACATACCTACTATTGAATACTCTAAATTACTGTAAATTATACTACCGTGTTTCTTTTTTATGTACACAAAAGGCCTATTTCTCTCATATTTTGTTCACAAATTTGTTTAAATCTGTGTCAGTGAGCACTTCTCCTTTGCCGAGATAATCCATCCACCTGACAGGTCTGGCATATCAAGATGCTGATTAGACAGCATGATTAGGTGTGCCTTAGGCTGGTCACAATAAAAGGCCTCTCTAAAATGTGCAATTTTATCTGTGAAATCCATAGTTCAGTGCCTAATGAATTTCTCTTTTCAAGATAAAACTGCACATTTTAGAAACTGTCAATGTGTTTTTGGTGCATTTGTGTCTTGAATTTCACTTCCACTTTTTTAACTTGCACTTTTTCTTTTCATTCCTTTTCTTGAAAAACACATTGAACTGCACACATTGTATGAGATGTGCTATATAAATAATATTTGATTTGATTTGATTTGATAATGTCACAGCTAGAGGGTCCTTGAAAATGTAAGGCCCACCCATCTAACAGTCTGGGAAGCAAAATCAACTGTAAATGTTAGTGTTTCACCACTGATTCAGGTCTGCTCTCAATATTTAAATTTGCCTTCAACTTCATGTTCTTTGATGTCTCATCAAACCAAACTCCTTTCAAAATTATTCCAGCAATAAAGGGATTCTGACAGTAAAGGTGACCTGAAGGAGATTGTTCTCCCAGTGAAGTAGGATGAAAGCTTTGTATATACGACTAAGGCGACCTAGCCTGAGGCTGAATTATCTTTGTGTGTCCCAAAAGTGATTGTTATCCCCCATTAAGAGGAACCTGGAAATGAACTATCATTTTATATGGATTTTCTGAATGGCAAATCATGGACAAGAGACCTGCAAATGAACGCTCTTTTCTTCTTTTTAGCATAAATTAATGCACAGTAACATCGGTAGCTAATGATTGTGAGATAAATAGCTTGCATATACTGCCACTATCAATCTGCCATTCTGCGTGGAGTCGCAGAGGGAATGGAGCAGGCTGAAAGCGTAATGACACAGCGCTCTGTTGTGGCATGCCGTTAGAACTGTATCCTTTTTATGTTTTATCGCAAATGGGACTCGCTTGCTGTTTTCACACAGCTTTTGTATGCGGGTGTCTGTCAGAGAGACAGTGTTAGCATGGCAGTATGCTACAAGTTCAATCAGTCCCTGACCTTTTTTGCGCACACCAGCCCCTGAGGATTGACAGATGTGGGAAAGTAGAAGGTAAAGACAAAATGTAGCCTAAAGGTAAAGCCAAGCCTGCCTCAGAAAAAAATTATGGGAAAAAATCCAGAGCTCTTTCAGATTTTTCTCATGCTCCTAGCTTGCTAGCATACAGTCTGGATGAGCTGGGCACGGTAAGGGTGATTTATTAGCTCGGATGACAAGAGGCTGGCTCTTTGAAGTCGAACCAAACCATGACTGTGTGATCTAGCAGCTCCTGAGGCCCCCAGAAGTGTTTATCTATAAATCTGTGTGCCTTGCTGATGATACAGTGATGTGTCTTAAATTAAAGGTGTCTGCTCTATAACCAAAATTGCTTCTAATGGTCTCTACAGTATATTGAGTTGATTTACTTTCAGACTGAAGTGCAATTAATTTCTTTACAGACGGATGTGGCAATAGGATCAAATACATTTTCCTCCTATGGAAATTGCAAAGGTACTGTAAAGGTGCAGGCTCTTTAAGTTTTTCGATTGAGTGTGTAATTTACAATAGCAGGGGAAATGATGAAATGAAATTTTAGTTGCTGCCTCAACACCTGATGTGCATGGAAACACAAGAATATCGCTATTGTTGAAAACCTTGTATCTCCAAAGTGTCAACTTTTCAGGAACAAAGAAAAATAGCCTTGCTTTTAGCTTGACCTCCATGCATTTCTCACTTTATCCAATGGGGGTTTGAAAGGTTTTCATGAGCCCAAGGGTCGTAGAGCTTTCTCAACCCATAGAGGAGCATGGACTCACTCAACTTAAGTTGAAACATGAAAATCACCAAAACTGGAGTTACGAGGTTTTCACCCAACAGCGACGATATGTTCTTTCTCTCCCCTAGCATATGATCTCTCTTTCTCTTTCCAAGTCTAAGCTGTTGTAGCATGATAAGCAGGAGTAAACCAGGAGAATAATGATTTTCCTCCTTCTCAGAGGTTCCTTCTCTTTCATGTTTTACCCTTAAAATGTTATGGCAGCCAAGGAATCCGTCAGTCATTCAGATCCACAGCCTATAGATTAGCTTACGGAACCTATTGAACCTCCCCATAATGCACCAGGAGGGTGGTCCTTTCAGATAACGCACGTGCAGGACACTCGATTGGTTGATCGATTTACCCCTGCTTCTCACCGCACCCTACGTTGCTCCATTCAGTCACCGTTATTGTAGTGTGATCATTACCATAACTGGTCAATAAGAACAATACAAACCAATAAACACCAAGCTGTATTTTTTCCTCCCCATTCTCTACTCAAATTCAAAATGCATGCGTACAAAATGGATAACCCATCAATACTTCAGTCAGACGGAGAGAGAGAGCCAGACTGAACAGATGGGGAAGAGAGGATGAGAAAGATAGAGAGAGAGGGAGAGAGCAATGTTTACTAGTCATAATTCCTTGATAAATGGCCTGGTGTGGTATGTGTGTTTTGAGGTGGACTCACCGCTGTGCTTTACTTATGTTAATTAAGACTGCTTGCCATCTCTGCTCCCTCTGCATGCAGGTGCAACTCATTCGCTGTGCTCTTAAATGTCAGTATCAGATGGTATTCTGTTCAGTGCAATGAGCATGAAATTAAAAGGAAGCTCAATGCAGGGCCGGATCTAAGGTGGTGCATCCTACAGTTTAAACCCTCTCCAGGTTTTCACTTTCAAAAGCTACATTCCTGGTGGCCCAGTTGGCTAGGGCACATAACATTAACTGTGATATCCTGGGACCATTTGGCACATTTCATCCCTCTCTCTCTGCTCCAATCTTTCCTGTCTCTCTCTACTTTGACTGTATAATAAAGGCAAAATGCAATGGAATAAATTCACTGCGAGTTAGAACTTACGTGCATTATAATAACAACTGAAAGATCACTGGCTTTGACTGCAACAACTGATTATATCACCAATGTGCATCAGCTTTCATCTTAACACAGCAATCCAAGCACTTCCATGCTATGTAATGCGGGTTAATCCCAACCATTTTAGACAGCATCCGTTCTCCATTTGATCTTAGTGAGGTGAGGCAGAAGTGTTATCTTAAAAAGTTATATTAATGATATCAATCTGTACCTATATAAGGTTGTTCAAAATAAAAACGTTGGGAACTCCTATTCTACAATGAATGTACGCTTTTTTCTGATGAAGCCTACTCACCTCCAGCTCTACTGAAAAGTGTGCAGCCCACGTTGACAGTGTGTCTCCAGCCACGGCTTTACCCAAAGTCTCTTTTTGTTTTTTCTTCCATTTTTCAGTGCACTTTAATGTACATGTGCACATGAATAAATATTGATTCACGTTGGATCTCGCAAGTTCCTGCAGGATTAGAGGTCCTGACATCAGTGACGTTTCAGGATTCAGCAGGATAATCTCAGTTAGATCATTAAGTGTGTGATACCCCGTCCTTGCCTAATCGTCTAGTGTGAGCATGAACTGAGAGACAAAAACAATCTGTGAAATCCGTTATCGTGTGATGCGATGTGTTTTCAAAATCGGTCAGGATTTCAAAAGTCTTCCAGTGTTTCCCCAACCTTAAAAGTGGAAACCATGTAATCGCGACGTCCTTGCTTCAGAACCTTTGTCACGTCATCCCTCTCTCTCTCTCTCTCTCTCTCTCTCTCTCTCCCCCCCATCTTTCCTGTCTCTCTCTACTGTCCACTGTCCAATAACACACAAATGCCAAAGAAAGACTTTCATTGATTATATGCATTATACATGATATGCATATTTAGGGTATACATATTTGCAGTCAAAAATGTTTTGAAATGTGCAAATTAATTTAAAGAGCAAATTTATTATTAATAACATAAATAAAGACTGACACCCCTGGGGGGGGGGGCAAACCAGGCTAAACCTGACTAATTAACCCCTTAAAGCCAGGCCTGCGGGTACAACCTGGGGCTCCGCTTCCTGTGATTAGTGAGCGTGTTGATGCAGCTGCACACAGAGTGAATCAGGTGGAGTAGGGCCTGTCCAGCTTGTCCTTGTATTTTGATTTGGCGAGTCCTGTTGCCTTGTTGAGCTGGATTTTACTGCTCTGTATTCCTCTCTATTTCCTGCCTAGCGAGCTCCCTCAATGTGTCTCAGTTGACTGAGCTCTTTGGTAAACCATGGCTTGTTGTTGTACCTCACATGAATGCAAATTACCTTTCTGGAACCACAGGAGTCTTCAGTTTCCAATGTTACCCTATTTATGATACTGCAATAAATTATAGGCCCCAGAGCATGTTTTTTGTTTTTTTTACAGATTTCACATTGCATCAGTGCTAGTGAAGTTAAAAGTAACATCTAGCCAAAAATATTGACCATGTTAAATATAGGCAAATGCTTGATTGGTGATTGATAATTCACCAATGAAGAAAATGTTTCAAATAAGGTATACCATGTCTACACTGAGTGAGAAATTGATTGGGTTTAGAGCCATGCCTACCATGCCCAGTGAACTAGCATAGCATGTCTGGCACCAACCAAATTCATAGGATCTCTATTTGAATTAAGTACTGATTTGTTACTCTACCTTTAACATAGCGCCCTCTAGGGGCCATTTTGTTCACATGACTGGTGGCAGCTGGAGTGTAATGAGGAAATATACTTTTATAAAAAATTCTTTCAATATAAATGATATTAAAATTTAGTGGCACCTGGAGGGACCAATCAGTTTCCAGGTCTGAACATGGCCACCATCTGGGCACGGCCCTGCTTGCAGCTTGCTCTTAAATCTATAACATTTTGTTTGATACATTTATTGAATCATGATAGAACTTATTTTTATTAATCCAATTGTCATTCGTTTGAAATACGGTTTTTCAGATATTCCTACAATTTTGTTTCGGTCCCCAAAATGAAAGGTCAGCTTTGTATTTCCATCCTGTTGAACAGACTGTTAAACAGCTCTGCCCTCCCAGTGACCTTGGTTGTCACAACAGTTAATGAGGTTGAGGCTTTTACACCAAAGGTGAGGGGATTTTATATATTCCTGATCTTGTAACAATTATTCATTAAAGTAACCTAGCCATAGTTTTGACCGGCAGCATAGCAAGTGAACTTAACAAGCTTCACAATCTCTGCAGGTGGGAGGAGCAGACAGGCTGGGGAGTGAATGCAACACCAGAGGGGAACATTAGCTGAGAAGTGTGTGCCATGAAATACAGAATGTAGATGGGAGAAATGTCATGTCACCAAAACATACACCTACAATGAAGGATTCAATTAGTGCTTGTATGGTGGCTGCCTTAATTTAAAAACAACTTCCATGTGGAGCTCAAACTGCAAAAGTGCCCCCCCAAATAGCAACAGCTATTTTGCGTTCAATATTATTGAGCACATCACTCACATCCATCAATAACCGTTTAAAAAAAAAAGAAGCTTTGATTAGCTTTAATTAAATGGCCCAACCGATAAATGTGTCTGTCTGTAAACATTTTAGAAAAAAGGGTTAGAGAAGTATACCACTCGTTATGCCAAACCTCATAGTTAATGGCCATGCCTCAAAAGCTTAATGACAGGTAAACAATGCATTGCTTTATGTTAGTAGGACAGTTCTCTGTTACATATCTGTTAGCTATGAAACAACTGCCTAAACAGTCCTAGCTTTGATCATAATTAGACCGTCCCACAATCAATTATAAAGAGTTTTTCCTCATGTCGTAGCTGTACTCATAGTATGAACAGTTTAATTTAAAGCTACAATATGCAACCTTTCTCCTTGAGGCAGGAAGTGTATTGTTAGTCCCGCCCTCCTCTCCCTCAGTTGGTCAAGTTCCCGCCCCAACACTTAGCTCGATGTGCTGTCCACCTTGAAACAGCATCTAGTCTGAGGCTGAGGCAACCGGCATAAAACCACCACAGGCACTGAAGAAGCAGACGGCGAACGCAGCCAATCTGAAATAAATTTTTTTTGCTTGAAGATTAATTGAATTTCTGTGGCTAATGCAATATCAGGGTGAGAGAATGAAGATGAAGGAGGAGTGGGGCATACTGTAGCATGAGCCCCATAGTGCTGCTCATAGTGAAGAACAGTGGCCCACAGTAGAGTGACCCAGAGTAGACTAGCCTAATAACTTAAAGTGCATGAATGAGTGTTGTTTTTCATCTTGGAGCAAGACGAATTCACTAAATGTATTCTTTAGCTATGACAAATTAATTATAGCTAACATTTGTGGCCAATGTTGCAGCTCACATATTCACATACACATAGTTAACAACCAAGTGCAAGCTCATTTACTGTATCTGCTACTCACTAAATTCACCTTCAAGTAAAGATAGACTGGTATCACAGAGGTAAGCAATGGCATTGGGTAGATTCCCCCTTCTATAGGCTTGCAGTATTAATACCTGACCCATTAGAACAGGAAAGTCAAACCATGAGCCATGGAGGTCCAAGAGTCTGCAGGTTCTCATTCTAACCAAACACTACAGCAGGTGATTTCATTGATTAGCACACCTTCAACCAGAGAGGAGGAACTAATCAGTGAAATCACTTGGTGTAGTCTAGGTATTTAAGGACCGGGCGTCCTGCAGGTTTTTGTTCCTCCCTGGTGGTTAACGAGCCAGTTAATGAGCCACACCTGGTGTCAGGTAGCTACAGACCAGGTGTGGCTCATTAACTATCAAGAAGGAACAAAAACCTGCAGGACACTAGACCTGCAGGACACTGGACCTCGAGGACCGTTCATGTCATACGGGAGTTACTGTAATTACTAGCTCCCGAATGGGAAAAACCATTCACGTCAACCTCCGAGTGGTAATTCCAAGTAGGAAATATGGGAACTTTCTGAAGGCTCCGATATCTCCGACCTGACGGTAAAAAACACAGAAGTGTGTCAATGCAGCAACAAACACGGCTTGTTGGTAGGCTGCAATACAATTTACAATATCAGTTTAAACTTAAAATGACAGTTTTTGCTTCCTTTGCTCCTCCAAGTCATTCAGAAAAAGGTAGTAGTATCGGTTGATCGTAAAGTACCTAACAGTAAAAAGAAGGAGCGCAACAACTACTGAGAGCACGATCGCCATTTTGAGGTTTCCAATGAATGACTTCCCATCGCTCCGCTTCCTCCCATATGATGTGAACGTGGCATAATTAGTTCTTCCTCTCTGGTTGAAGGTGTGATAATCAGTGAAATCACCTGGTGCAGTCTACCGGCCATGGCACACAGGTGAATACCCCTGTAGTAGGTGATGCCATATTTAATGACAAGAATAAGAGCAAATAGCCACAGTAGTTATGACTGAGTTGTTCAGCATTTAATATTTTCAGGAAAAACTATGCCTTTAATACACAACATATTTGCTGATATGGCTTTATTTTCAAATGAATAGAAAAGCCATATCAAATAAATGATCAAAGCTCAAAAGTAATTGCCTTGATAAAACTGACATGGAATTTGTCCTTTATGAATTCAATGTATTTTGAAAAACTTGTCTTAAATATTGATATCCTGTTCTTCAGTTGATTTTTGGTGAGGTTAATTAATCACTAATCAACAGTTGAGTTTGGTGATGTCAGTTTCAGTAGAATATATAGTCTCACAGATATTCAAATGATACAGCACGATGACACATTCTAGGCACAACATTCATTTCAATGGGCAACATAATTCAATGGACAACATATTCATTACTGTGTGAAGCAGTCTGTGGACCAAAATGGTTCCAAATTATCTGCTGATGCCAACAACTGAAAATGTTGCTGCCACCAGTGGAAACAGGTTTCACATTCCATTGTAGTTGGATCTCGCAGACTAATTCACATAATAAAAAAAATTATCTCCAGGCCTCTCCAGTTAGGGTGATCACACTGAATTGATAGAATTATGGATCAAGAGCATTCACTCAGACTACACTTCAGTTACGTATTTAATGCTGAACACTGCTATTCACCTTGGATACTGACTGAGATGTACAACAACAAATTAAGTAGCCTTTTTAGGCACTTCCTCTGGCGTCCGGCCTGTTCAGATGATAATTAAAAGTGAGGACAAGTACTTTCTGTTGGAAGCGGGAGACACACTGGCTGTTTTTAGGGACTCCAAGAGGAGAATTGTCAAGCTCAGTGTTTTGTGCATGAACAGTGACAGTCAGCTTAGGGACTGGACCTCAAATCCTCCAGCATCTTCGGTAACCCTTTAAATTACAGGCCATTAGTTACGCACTAATGACCGGAAATAACTAGGTAATATCCAGGTAAAATAGATGTAATAACTAGTTATAGCATTAGAATGACTGGTAATTACTGAGTAATATACAAGTAAAAAAAAGGTGCTTTTACCAGTAATTGTATTAGATAAGTGGCACTACCACACACTTTTGAAAACACACTGTCTCCATTGATTTATCTTCCACAGAGGGGAGGGACATTCATTACAGGAAGTGACGACACCTGTGCAGAATCTGTCTTTTCATTAGGTTTTCATTTGTTTATAATGTACAATACATACAATAATACATTATATATTTTAGAAAAGACATACCAATACTGACTATGTACAATATTCACATAGGTATACAAACATACTCCATACTCCATTGTACATGTATATTACTCAGTAGTTACGAGTCATTCTAATGCTATAACGAGTTATTACATCTATTTTACTTGGAAATTACTTAGTTATTTCCAGTCATTACTACATAATTAATGGCCTGTAATTTAAAGGGTTACCGCATCTTCCTTTCTCGTCTGGATGTGGATCTTGACAAAACACTCCAACAGGGACTGTTGAGACAGTGCAGACAAGTACATTGGTGCCTGAAAAGGAGATCGTCACAGCAGTGTTTGGTTTTCTAAAGGATGTGCTGGTGCAATATCAAATGTGCTTACTTGCATCAATGGAAATGCTGCCTGAACTGAAGCTCCTATGCCCAAAGTCTGTGATGTCTGTTGTCTGCCATTGCCAGGTCAAGACTTAGACTTGCCCTTAGAGTTTTCTCTCTGATTTTTCTCTTTCTTCTGTCAACCAGTGGAGAAATGTGGCGTCAACAGGCCTCTCAAGTGATCAAGCCATTGATGCATTTTGGCTGGAAGTTGAAGCATTCAAAGGTGCTGGAGGAATTAGCACTGGATGCCATCAGATTACTCACTCTGCCCATATCCAATACTGATGTAGAGAGAGCATTTTCCCAAGAAGAAATCCTTTCCAGTCTCCTGGATGTGCGCTCCGGCCTGACCTGGAATGGATGGACATCAGTAACATTCAAACCTTCCTGACAGTTGTTGGGGAGCCAACCCAGATAGCGTCGCCTTGACTAAGCACAGTTGACTACTGAGGTTCTTCACGTTTGAAGGAAAGTTTAAAAGGTAAGATACATTTTATTTATACAGGTGAGATGAAATCTCTTTTTCAAGAGAGACCTGTTATTTGTGTAGTGCTCCTGCCCCTATTTACTTCAACATGGACAAGGCCCTGCGTTCTTTTACCTTGACTACACTCTCATACACTTATGCTTTCTATTATTTATCTTGGGATTCCTTATTATATGCAAACCCTTAAAACTCAATACTGCACTGCCTACGAATGCCATTTCCCCCTTTTCTATTTAATCTTAAAATATGAGTTCCATCTGTAGGTATTCCTTCTTATCTTCAAATAAATGTAACAAGCACCACACTCAACTCAGTCGAAGTATCAACAATTTACAAATTATTTACTTAAAATAAAAAAGAACATCAAATGATCTTGGTTTTCTTTATTGTAGGTAATCAATAACCTCTAGACACTTCTCCCAATAATATTCCAAAATTAATTCACAGGAAACACTTAATAGAAATGTCTATAGCTAGCATCCATGAGCTACACTGTAGCAAAACTGTAACCATTGAAACGTAAACAAATCAGGTGAGATGTTCAGCCTCTAACCAGTAATCAAAAGTTGTATGCTCTCTGAATAAACTAAAAGTAATATTGGAAAAATCGTCCATGTTTTGAACCTTGGTTAGCCGAGAGTTTGTCACCAAGGAGTAACGTCTTTGTGGCACAAGGTGTTGCTAGTTAATTTGATTTGAAATCCAAAGAATCGATACGGGCTTCTTGAGAGTGACATGATTAGACATGAAACAGCTGTCTGTTATTCAGAAATAGCTGACCTCAGAATGCCTTCAATGGCCAGTCACAGCTGAGTGATCAACAAAGCCGTGTAATAATAAGATATATTCAGTGGCATACATGCTAGAGATGAACCTTTAAAACTTGGACTACAGACCCTGCTCTGGTATCTATAGCAGCTGATAGAAAGCCAGTGTATAATCACAGTCTGAGCATCAAGTAGTGTCAACACAGGAGAATGAAGAATGAAGGTGTTTTGCTCAGGGATTCTCTTTTATGTTCACCGGCCCTACCTTTTGGTTCCCATCAATTTAAAGAGAAACAAGCTCAGACCACACATTCCCAGCCAATTTAGAACTGAGTCAGGATATGGCTTTTTCAATGCAAATGGTACAGTATTTGCATTTCTGGCCGCCAATTTGCATTTATAGTGTTTCAGTAAGCTTCTTTAGATGTGTGTTCAATCATCAGGGGTATTTTATAGAGAGAAGAGGCTCATTAAAGACTGAGCTCTTATATAGTTGGCTTTTATCAATGAAAACAAGAGAAAAGAGGAGAAAACATTCCTCTAGACTCAAAGTTTTGATGAGGTTAGGTTCGGGCAGGACTATCAAATGTTCAAACTGGAGGAACTCCAATATTAGTTTGATTGATTACAATAATTTTGTTGAAACAACTCTGAACACACTGGATGTAAATAACAGCTGGAATGATTAATTTATTCCAAAAAGTTACATGCTGAGGAGAGTGTGCACAGAATTACAAGTAGGGCGGTGAATATATTGAGTCAGATTTCATTATCAATGGTATTACTCTCTCTGTTATTACTAGTGTGATAAAGACTAGCCACAAGGTTGCTGAACTCATCCACTGCTCTCCTCTACACTGCCATATACTTTTCTAATCAGATGGCAAAATTACATTACTGGTGGGCCATTGCACAGTGCCTACTGCAGAGTGATACAAATTTCTAACGTACCTGTGTGTTTACAGCCCGCCTCATTTCAAGCCTCTCAGCTGAGAAAGTTTTTCTACCTGAAAGTAGTTCCTATGAAATAGATTAGAATAAGGTGCTAAGTAAGCAAGTTTTCTTCTTAGACATGTAGATGCACAAATCAATCGGACCTAATGATATTAAAAAGCTTATACGCCATCATCTACAAAATCCCTCTAGCTAGCAGGTTACCACAAAAAATCACAGGAATTTCATGAGGGAGAGAGCGCACTCTGGAAAATGGGCATAACATTCACCAAGGCCAAAATGATCCTTTAAGAATTGTTGGTTTTAAGATTACTACCAACTTTTGGAAAGCACAGTTTGAGAAATTTTAGTTTTGGAAGCCCATAGTATTGCCTCTGATAGGGAGAGATTATCTGTGCTGGGCTTTCTGTAATAGCATTAGCTGTTGTTTTAATGGAAACCAATGCTCTCAGGTGCCCTGTTATTAATTATCCTTTAGGCTAACATCCTTCCAATCCTCCAAGGACCTTTTAGTAATAAAAAGTTGTTAGTAATTTTTATTATATGGCCTGTAGATTCATACATTTTAAAATGAAATATCATTAACTCAATATAGCTGATGTTGCCAGATCAATTTCAGGTGAGCAACCACATCCTGCGCAGTAATTTTAAGCTGTACATAGTCTCCCTTCACCCGTCACCTTCACTTCATATAGAAACAGGGAAAGTAGTCCCTGGTAAAAGTACATTTTTGTATTATAATACGTGTACATTTTACCAATCTCTTACACAAAACTGCCAGACTTTACGTATCATTTCAGATTAGTTACTATTTAGCTTTAGCTGCTACAACTGCTCATTTTCTCACTCAACTTAGTGTATGCTAAAGTGTTAGCATGGAGCCTACTATCACTCAGCATGCTATATCATGGAGCACCAAACCTCGATCGACCGGGGACACATGGATGATTTTGGTGTGTATGGTCTCATCACGTAACAGGTAAGTTGACCAACGGGTCATTCTCCCCAAAATGTTGTGTATTACTTAATTAGTTAGTTACTGAAACATCATCCCAGCAGTAAGTAAGGCAGTAAGTAAATGTAAATACTATGTGGACGACACTCAACTTTATGTACCCATAAAGCCAGGTCACTCATGTTGCCTAAATAGCCTTAAGGATTGTCTATCCGATATTAAGAGCTGGATGTCCCAAAACGTTCTCCAACTGAATGACAATAAATCTGAGATTATTCTTCCCTAACTCAGTCAATCCCATTCGGGACAGTCCCAGTAACTTCTCAGCCTTTGTTAAGCCTACAGACAGAAATCTTGGAGTAGTATTTAATTCGTAACTAAGCTTTGACTCCCAAGTAAAGAGGGTTGTTCAGTCAGGTTTCCTCCAGCTGAAAAACATCAATAAAATGAGATCCTGCCTCTCCCCAGCTGATCTGGAAAAAGTAATCCATGCCTTTATTTCATCACGCTTGGATTACTGTAATTCACTCTACTCCTGTCTAAGCAAGAGCCGTCTGCAACTGGTGCAAAATGCTGCAGCCAGACGTTTAACCAGGAGCAGGAGACTTGACCATATTACCCCTATTCTAGCTTCCCTGCACTGACTTCCTGTTAATTTTATAATTTATTTTAAGATCTTACTGTTCGTTTTTAAGGCTCAACAAGGTCTAGTCCCAATTTACGTCTCGGACCTTCTGTACCCTTATGAGCCTGAACGTAGCCTGACACCCTCAGGCCGGATCTAGCTGTAACTAGATCCAGGCTTAAAGCTACTATATGTAGTTTATAGCGGCCTCTAGAGTTTGCTAGTTGTATTTTTTAACTGTCGCAAAGCCTGTTGCTGAGGGACCTTTATTCTGAAGAGCCACAGAACTGTTCGTGCGGAAGCATAGAGGTGATGCTAGGATTAGCGTTAGCTCCCAGCTCCGTAAAGCTGCGTTTTGGGAAAACTAAGGGCTTTATTGGAACTTTGATGGGACCGCGTGCATGATACTAAGGCCAAGAGTAGTATGTGACAGTTTGAGCCACATCGGAGCAGCCGTTTGGAACAACACATACAGGAATACAATGTAGAGCGACGTGCGTTGAGACGCTACTAAGGCTGGGTACCGAACTCTGTACTTTTAAGGGTACCGACCGAATTGCATCGGTACTATGAGTGAATTTCTGCACTCACACAATATACCGGAGGAGATAGCCAGGACACCGGGCTCTCCGTGGATT
>OMLI01073702.1:0-12845 GCA_900302605.1 Rondeletia loricata | reverse complement strand
TGTAACGCTATCTAAAATCCTGATTCCTGCCATTACGTGTGTGTGTAAAACCTTGGTCAACAAGTCAATAACATACACTTGTTGGTGTAACTGGTGCAGACTCAGAGAGATAAATTGGAAAAACAACTTTATTTGTAGTCGTACATAACAATGCACATCATCACAGTGACAGGTACCAATGATGGAAGATGTAATGCAGCATCCGACCGGGGGTGGCAGCACTTTGTTTTTGGATTGGAAATCCGGCACAAGCAGTCGCTTTACCGGATTAAAACGGTTGTTTCACACCGGTAACCATAGATATATATCAGTAACTATATGTGACCGAATCCAGGAGCTAAAGTCCCAAAGTCAGGCGATGGGTGAGGTTACTGATGGGGCTAGTCCAGGACGTTAGTGAGGTTCCTGGACCAGAGCTACCCTGCCATATGACTTGAAGTGCAGCATTGGTTACCGGAACAAGCATACCAATTCAGCCGCAAACAAATATTTCTCCTTTCAGAAAAACACGTTAAGTCAATGTGCAATTTCCCCCCCAAAAAATGACAGAAAAACCTCAATCTGGTGGTTGTTTGCCTCGCTAACAAGCCAACTAACGTTAGTTAAAATAGCAGCTAACTAGGTATGCTAGCACACGTTAGCTTGTCAGTCATAATGTGGACAAAAACCACCAAACACAAAGGAAACACATACCTCGAAGTTGTTATTACGTCGAGCTACAACAACGACACGGGTTTCTTTATCACATGCGAACTATACTTGTTTTCGTGTCGTTGATATATTGTCCGGGTCGATACGCGAGTCGAAGCTACCGTTGTCAGGTTTGAATTGATCCGCCTCCCTCCACGCATGCGCAGTCCGGCCCCCGTCTTTTGTCAACTTTTTCGATTTACCTTCTCTCGCGCTGTGAAAGTACAATTCTGTCCACAAAAGACTGCTCATAAAATTATATAAATTATATATATAGCGAATTAATCATTTTGACTAACAGAAACGTTGAGAAGTGGTTTTATTAATACAGGAACAATCGTAAATAAACCGGAAGTGACATTAACAGGGCGGGACTTTTTCAAATTCTTGAGCGGGTTGCTCGGTTTGTCGTCGTTGCAAACCAAACATAACAGTTAAGGTAAGCCGGTATTGTTTTTATTGTGTATTGTTTACATTGCGGACGGTGTAACACACATTAGTAAATATATTTCAATTATGGTTAACTTACAACTAACTAGCTAACCGTACTAGACGCTAGCTTATGTTAGTGTGGCGTTTGCACCGCAATGTGAACATGGCGCACCAAACCCCATTCCAAATCTGTCAATTTAACTCTACCCTGCCTATTGGCAAATATAAATACCTCCTAAAACATGACTTAAGACGTTATATAGATCGTTAGGTTCCTCTGGTAAATTCGGCAAACATATATTCCACCAAGCAGCATTTGTTTAAATTAAACTTAAACTTTTACAATTGGTTCGCACTGTTACCACCAGTATATTGGAATAATTATTATCATTATATATATTCTTAAATCTTATTCAAATTTTTATTGAAATAAGAGGTGAATCGGGTATATGCCGAATTAGCGAGTAGATCCTAATAAATCAGCTGACATCTTCTGTCATGTTTGCCGAAAAGGAGTTTGGCCTGACGTAACAAGACACAAGAGAACCGACGGTATGTGTGCTTAACTGTAGACAGCTCATAGTTTGCTACTTACTGCTAGGGCTATTCATAGTCACATTTGTAAGTTACGATCACGGGATAGTGCTGACAGCAGTAATTCAGTGAAGACAGAGGAGAGACGAGTTAACTTAATCAGCTTCTCTTTCTATACAGGTGCTTTTGTCATTGCTGGCCTTGCATTCATTGCAAGTACAGAAATGTCTTCAAAAATCCCTAGAGGTGGGCAGAGTAAATCTCATCTATTTTTGCACTTCATAGTCCTAATCCTCAAATGACCAAGCGTCTTTCAATCTATACTAAGTCAAATAAAGCTGACGTATTATTAACAAATCTTTTGCGGCTAAACAAACCCCTGTGTGTTCCAGGTGTGCAGCCACGTCCCGAAATGAAGAAAACAGCCAATACATTAGAATCCAAAGACACGGCAACTGTATCCTCAAATGCTAATACCATCCCTAAAACAGACTGTATCTTCAAGCCTCAAAAAGAAAACGTACCAAGGTAATAACCCTCTGATCAACAGTATCTTGGTAACAGTAACTCTTTTTCTCCAACAAGGATGAGACTGTGTGGCCGACTATGGGATAGGTGACTCCTAAACCCAGCTGGGCAGGGGTGCAATGTCCATCTGTGGCACTTAATATACTGTTATCCTGCTTGTCATTTTCATAGACATATTCCAGATAGGTGTGACATTTGAAACACATTATCATACTGTTATCTTGGCCAGATAATTTATATTGAGGTAACACAGTGTAATCCCTTCTGGAACCAGACCCTTTGGATCTAATATTTAAAAAAATGTCCTCATCCCCCTGAATATTGCAATTATCAAAAAGATTTGAAAACCAAATGCTTTGGTCCGCTGTAAAAGTAGGTAGCCGCATCTTTGCTAACAAAGGTTATCTTGAATCTCAATGTGATTTAAGGTAGCCTAATTTTAAAGCTACACTAGGCAAGATTTTTATCTAAAAATACACCTGTCTTATCAGGTTACATCACAAAGTGTGGCTGCAACAGAGAAGAGTCTCCCATCCCCCATAATTGAGATGCCGTAGATTCCCCCTACTTGCCCAAATAAAATGTTGGTGTTGGGTATGTACTCTTCTCCGCCCACAGGAAGTGACCAATCAAAACTTAAGAATAGAAAGTGTGGTATGAAGCATCACAGACTGGCCGGGTTGGTAAACATGAGCGTGCTGTGTGCAGTTTACTGATGTCACCTTACAGGATTTCTGGGTATTGAACTTAATTTTTCAGTTAGCTCTTGCTGGCATTAGGAGCTGCCAACGTGCAGCTTTAATGTATTGACAATATTCCAACTTTTGTCTTCCAGAAAGAATGTTCCCACGAAAGTTCACAAAGGGTGAGTCATACATTATATTGGAGCTTGTTTTCCTTACATAGGCTTTATTTGTGACTTAATGTGTTTCGTGCACACTGCAATGCAGCCTGAACTTACTATAGGCTTCACCCTCGTTTTTACTATGTGTACCTTTCGATAGCGTCTCCACCAGGTATGGGCAACAGGCAGAACTGAGGGACCAAAATCAGCTTTTGATGGCTGCCAATGAGGAAGTGCAGAAAACCCTCACAGAGACACAGGTACAAAATGCAATTTTGATAGAGTCCTTTCAAGCATAACTGTACTTAGCCAGCTAGACTCCTTGTAGCCTACATGTCACTTGTCTTTCACAGATCTTTCAAAGAGCTTTGATCATTTACATCCTGTATGTGCACATTATTTGATACAGGTCATACACATTCATACTATTAGAATGTGTTTACTTCTGTCAGTGAACACAGTCATTATTGTATTGCAGCAAAAAGTATCTGAATTGGAGATGCAGTTCAGTGACCTTGAAAAGGAGAATGCAGATGTTAAGAAACGCCTAAAGGACTGCCATGTTCTCCTAGTCGCTAGAAAAATTGACCCAGGTGAATATGTATTCCTGGCTTCAAAACAAGATGTCTTCCAGTTTTTGCTTTAGTACATTGTTAAATTATAACCTGTTTGATGTTTAGTTTTAGGAGAAAGGATTGGAGAAGCTGCCCAGCAAAATGAAGATCAAAGAAAAGAAGTTGTGGTACATATTTTATTTCAATGTACTTGCCCTTGACTTCAGATATACAGTCATGTTTTATTTATCCTATGCTACATCAAACTTCAAATCAAAGCACATTTGAATTAAGCTCACACACAAATAACAAAATTGGAAAAAGAAGCAATAAAATCTGAAACATGCACTTATTTGTCCTATACCACATAACTTAAGAGAAAAAAAAGTATACTTTATAATTAATCTAATTTACACTGTACTTGTATATACACAGAGGGTTTGGGGTGTTATAAAGATCAAGCCACCTAATAAGCACACATCTTTCATTCTCTCAATTTCAGAGTGTCTCCACTGATCTGCTAAATGAATTAAGGGCCTTTGGTGATATTGCATCAGTGCAAAATGCTCAACTAGAGGTAAGTAAAATTGGGGTGGACTTTTGAAGTGGCAACCAGTTGTTAAACCATGCCATTACTTTCACTGACCATTGTAACCATTATCACCTTGCCTTTTAGTTTTGTTTTTTTAAGCAAACATTCCAACGTTTTTGTTTTTGGAGTTTGTTTTAAATGTCCCTTACTTTATACATCTTTAGGCAATCCAAACAACAATGAAAGACCTAACTAAAGCACGGGAACATCTGACACAGGAAAGGGAGAACTTTTCACTGGAGGTTGCTGAAATGGAAAAAGTTTTGGAGGAAGCGGAAACACTCTTACTGGAATAAATTTAAAATATGTTCTTAATTTAAAATACAAATGAGTAATTAATAAAATGTGTGTATATTAACGTACATCATCGTCTTTTTTAAATGTCAGTATAATCAAAATTGAATAAAGTATAATTTTTTTTTAACTGTATTATTTGAAACAAAGTCCAAAACATGCCTTTACACACAGCAAGGTCTTATGGGACTCACTGGATGTATTTGATAATTATGTGACCTCATGTAATTGAGAATTACCCATCCTCTGGGACCCCTTCTAGATGTTCAGTCACATTCAAACAAAGGCTTTTTTGTTTTTGTTTACTAAGGTGTCCTGTGACTGAAGTAGACACACTTTCAGATTGAACAGGGTGTCTGCAGCTCCTGGAAATGTATTAAATTATATTATTTAAACTCAAGGCCTCAAAAGGACTTGAATACAGTTTAAAAAAGCAAGTCTTCAAATCAGTATTGGAGCAATTAAAATGTTATTGTCGCAGTTTCATGGTGTGCAGTCCAGTTCAGTCACAAAATTGGTCTTGCATAAAAATTTTAATGGCATTAAAAAGGTCTGTTTTAAATTTAACTTGATGAAATGTGCAGACACCCTCTGTTAATGATGTTCCTCAATGTGCTAACCCAATGCAGTTCCTAAGGCAAACTAATAAAATAGTACACGTGTTGAGTCAATTTTTCAGGAAGAAATGAAATCACAGCGACAAACTAGCAAGGTAAAATAAATTGTATCAACACATTTTCTCAAAGGAAACTGCCAAAATGTAAGTTTTCTTGTTTGAAATGTATCACAAAGCCAGTTAACTATACTACAAAATAAAACATCAATCTTTACCTTACAAATTACCTGAATGGCAGATTTATACAGGATTATAAACTAAATTAGCGGTTGCAAAGTAATATCAATCCAAACCTGACTTTTAAAAACTTGGAATATTCAATATTTCACTTTGAACTTGATTCTCTGCAATTGTTTGGAATCTATGGCTCAAGCTGACCACGATCTGTTAATTAGTTACTCCTTAGTCCTTCTGAGGCTTTGTTTTGCCTGGCAAGTTAATGTAGGGGTTCTCGTAGCTGTCTAGAGTGGTACGATCAGTGTAGACGTTGCTGCTGCCGCTGGAGCTTTTCTTACTGCCGACGCCATCATTAGTCTCTCCTATCATCTGGCTGGTGTAGTAGTAGTAGAGGAACAGGAAGAAACCTGCCGGGCAGGGAAAAGTGGTCACTCATCACCCATACTGTTCAAGTACAAACCATGAAATGTACTGTACATTTGTGTGTTGTGTTGAGTGATGGTTATCAAATTAGAAATGATTAGTGAAGAAACAGGTGGGGAGATTATTATCTAGAGCTGCTGGTTCACAGCCAAGCTGGTTATACAGTAGCTGTGGATACCTTGGAAAGAATTGAGGATGGTGAAAATGTAGTACGAGGGCACCTGCAGGACACCATGGGCAAAGAAGGCAAAACCCCATGTGATACCCAGCATGCAGCACAGTCCCAAGACCGTGACAATGCTGCTGCCATTTATAACCAGTTGAGCCGCGCCTGCTTCCGTTTTCTTGAGGTGGCAGAGCCAGCACAGTATGACGATGAAGGTAGTGAAGGTGAAGAGGAAGACCAGTGCATAGTAGCCTATGTTGATGATGTGGACATCATTGTCAGTTATCCAGCACCTTGGTATGGAAAGGAAAGACGTCAGCGAGCCAACAGGAATCAAACAAAATGCTTCAAGGAGCTTTATGTAGCTTGCCTGCTTAATGCATAAGAGCTTTTTAAACAACTGCTCGCTCTGCTGAAATTATCTGGAAACATGGTTCCATGATTGGTATATGAATATATCATGAGATTTGTGATGGGAAATTATATAATCTACAGAAAGCATAATTGTTTGCCAAAGTGAGTCAGGACTCACATGGTCACGTCGTTCTCATCAGTGTTGATGACTTGTTCACCATATTTGCCCAGGATGAACAGGACAATCACAACTATGCTCGGAAGTGCTGGAGATGGAGAGAGGAAAGAAAACAGCAGGTGTTTTGTGGAAGCTATACTGTATTTTAGTCAAGTGTCCAGTTAGTATGATCCTGTCATGTGCATTGTCCTCTCAAGCGTGACATACTTTTTTGGCCCAAATAAGGAACTCCAGAACCCACCCCCTTTCAGTCTAATGTGAAAATGAATAGGGGTGTAAAATAATGTTATGTTAATGCCTTTAACTACGTCCAATGCTAATATTGACTATTTTTGCTTTTATTTGTAGAGGTGGATTCTGATGGGTTTAAAGCAGCACTGAAAAAAAAAAAAAGAATCACTAGCCATACTTAACATTCCAGTATTTCATGGGTTTGTGATGCGAGGATAACATAGACCGTAAGAGGAACAACGCAACATCCGCCCCATGGTTGTTACCAAAATAGTTTTTTTAAATTCATTTTTTGTCATATATAATTTCTACTTAACATAGAGTAATTTCACACATTTTAAGAATAGAACAATTGGCAAACAGGATCCAAAAATACCATTCATTTTCAATATAGGCGAAAACCTCTGCAGAAGAATTTAGCATACACACTTTTAGAAAAACAAATCTATTCACTTTGGGGTTTTTTCTATTCTTTGCTCAAACCATTCCTTATTCTCAAGAAGGTAGATAACGGTGCCAACTCACCCCAACTAGTAACAGACACTTTGAGTATGTAGTGATGGATTATAATCTTGCCAGCTGTGTGCAGCTGCAGGCAGAGGTGGAAGGCCTCCACGGCAAACCAAGTGAAGGTGGCCAACATGGAGTAGTGCATGAGAGCTGCCATGATCTTGCAGCCCACAGGGCTCTTCAGTTTTGCCACCCAATTGTTGGTCAGGAAAGTGAGGTTGAGCAGGAACATGGCCAGAACAAGATGGATGAGGATGTGCGTGGCGCTACTGGCCTTGGCCCTCCTGGAAGGATAGGTTGAACATCAGCAAGGTCATATGTATGTTAGTATTTCTTTTGGTTGCTCGTGATTTTGTGATTGCCGGTAGACGAATGTCATTTCATAACTCAATGAGAATACAGTATATCCTAAAGCCAGTAAATACTGTATATCTATGATTTTGAGCAAATTATGGTCTATCTTCATGATTCTTTTGGCTCGGAGCAAGCTGTGAAAAGCAGAATAAACACCAAGACATGATATGGCCAGAAAATCATAAAAGTCTCTCTCTTATTTTGCTTTAATTTGCATCCATTTTGATCATTTAAGTATCAAGTGGTATTTGCCTGTTCATTTTGTAAAATGCAGACAATCCCATATTATAGACTATGAACCAGACAACCACCTTGAAATACAATTATGCTCCAAAGATGTTTAGCATATAGCCTTGAAATAGGTATTCTATGAACAAGGCCAGCCCAGCCACAAAACACATTTGTCCCTGAGTAGCCCTCAAGGCAACTATGAAGAGTAGGCTAAGCCTTTCAATAAGTCATTGTGTGTTAATATGTACAGTATATGTATGTATGTTGCAGTGAAACATTTTCTGGGAAATCTCCAGATTCTCCCTTATGATAATTATCTGCCTATTTTGAATAGAATGGAGGAATATGTTATGAAAGTTACAGTAAAATGTGACTGTGGTCATCTGTCAGTCACCAAATGGAACTTTCAATTCAAGGCAAACCAAGTTCAAATCAATCTGAGTAGGCTA
This sequence comes from Rondeletia loricata, assembly GCA_900302605.1. Lineage (NCBI taxonomy): Eukaryota > Metazoa > Chordata > Actinopteri > Beryciformes > Rondeletiidae > Rondeletia > Rondeletia loricata. The sequence goes on along the minus strand of OMLI01073702.1, from coordinate 4,688 downwards.
ATAGCACAGTTTTGAATGGCGATGAGGGCAGGATTGTCAGTTCTTTAACACAATCGTGTTTTTGATCAATTTACAAGTAGTTTAGGAGAGAGAAAAGGCAGGAGAGGAGACTACACAGACTGAAGGAAACAGTGAATGTCTAAATACCGTGAGGTGTGAAGCCTCAGCTTCAGGGGCTAATGGTGGATTTTACTTTACAATTTGACATCATCCAATTATTTTTGGATAATTTTGAATTTATGACGACTATTTCAATCAAGTCTTAACATGACGTGCAAATTTGTGTGTCAAGGGAAGAAGAAGAAAAGAAAGCAGAGAAAGGAGACAAAATTCACGAGACAGTGAGTCAGTGGAAATGTTGATTACAGTAGTCTATTGATAATGCAGTCATTGTAATTTATCCATCTGATTTAGCCTCTAACATACCTGTATCCTCTTCATCATACCACCTTAAAGGGCCCAGCCACCTTTCAATAGACTTGACTCCAAATGTATCATTTTCTTCACCAAAACCAATGTCTTACTACGCTTATGGTAGAATAAAGCTCAATTCCTAGATCACCAAAAATACAGCAAGTGTTTGAATGCAAAGGTCAGGAACTTAGTGGTGACCATTGATCATGTAAGAGTGAAATGCCAGGAAAATAAATATCATTTTTAGGGGGGGGTTTTTGCGCAAGGCATTAGGCCCGGATAAGTTCAAGTTCATTTATTTATATAGCCCTTCATCACAGGCATGTCTCAAAGGACTTTACAGAGGATGAGATCAAACTAATCAACAATCAATCACAGAACAAAATGATGTGATACAATATGCAACAAAATCAAACACAAGGAAGCAAAACAAAGCACAAGACACAAAATGGCATGTTGGAGAGGCATAACAAGCCTACCTAACCTACATAGCCTAGCCTACCCGGCACCACCAACCTTAGACGCTCAGTGCATTAGGAAACCTTATTAGGAAAAAGAATGGGAGAAATAAGCTTAATCGCGCCAAGACAAAGAGGAATCCCCCACCAGGACGGCTGAGCGTGCAATAGGTGCCGGGACAAAACAATCAAATGGACAGTAACATGGAAAATGACAATGAGATAAAAAAAACAGATGAGACAGAGAGAAACATGATGAGGCGGAGAGATGGGGACCTATGGCCAACGTCCACAGAAGAACAGTTAGATAACACTGTTGTTTCCCTAGCACTCCAACAATGAGGCGACTGTTCAACAATCTCATTTCCCTACTGCAAATATCTTTACATAATCTGCTACAGTATTCTGCGGTTCTGGAGAACTTCCTCGTTGACATTAACCTCCGCTTAACCAAAGTGGCACAACACACCTATGAACCCAAGGTGTTTTCTGCTTTACTTGCATGTTAGTACCCGAGTGTTGTACAATATTGTATATAATACATACAATATAATACAAAACAAGATACCCCCCTCTCTCGGATAAGAAAGGTTTCATCATGTTTGGTTACCTTAGCAGGAAGTGCATGAAGAGGACTACGCTGAGGAAGAACAATGACAAGCCACAGCCAACATAGGTGATGTAGGTGAGGGAGTTCAGGTCAGCACTAGAGATGGTCGTATTGAGGGGAGACTGCAGAGGTGAAACAAAAATGAGCACTTTTCTGGAATCAAGTTTTTGCATTTCATCACAGGATCAGTGGTAATGGTAATCAGGATGCCATGTTGGTTGATGATTAAGCTTATGAAGCACCAAGCGTACCATCCGAGCCAAATTTGTTGAAGGACTACACTGACTTTTGGGGAGTTTGGCCCATTGGTCACCTTACCCAGTATGTGACGAGAGGATCGGCACCAAAGTCATCTCTGTGTCTCCGGTAGATAGTTCTGTCTGGTGCGCATGCTAACACTTTAGCGTACAGTATGTTAAGTAATCGTAGGTAATTAGTATTATACAAAGTATGAAGATAAACATTTTGGTAATAAACAGTTGGTGTGGTTTTTTATTCTATGGCCTGTAGATTCATAACTTCTGAAAACAAAATCTCAATCTTCATCATTAGTGAAGTCCATTATGAATCAACAGCACAAAAACTTGAGCTGTCTGGATAACTTCACTCACTTCCTGTGTAAACAAAACCAGTTACGCTCGAAGTCTCACAGGAAGAGAAATCTTCTGCCATTGAAAGTTCATTCTTTTTGTTGAATTTTATGTCTATTGTACCAATCCTCTAAACAAGCCTTGCAAGTTCAGACGTGTGTCATTATAATTAACAAACCATCCAGCCTTAGATACAAGTTCTCATTTCCTCACTTTTAGGATAAAGCTAGTCTACGAACTATCTACCGGAGACACAGAGAGGATTTTGGTGCCAATTCTCTCATCACATATTGGGTAAGTGGGCCAAACTTCCAGGAAGTCGGACTAGTCCTTTAAGATTGGGGTTGAGGATTTGTCACTGCAGTCATCTTACTTTGTGAATAAAAAATGAGGCAGCTCGGAGGTGCGTACAGCTAAGATGAGACAACAGATAGTTGTGTGAGGATTCTTGGTACTCTAGTAAGTAAAACATCATCATGCTGTGCAAAATTATTGTATCATGCAAATGTTATAAGGGAAGTAAAACGCACCATTAACACAGCAAAAAATGTCAAATGCGAACACTGGCACATAATGTTGTCTTCATCTATCAATGTCACACATCCATCGTCTGTCCAGTTTGGCCGACTTCCTATGAGACAGCAACCACATAGATTTGTAAGTAACAAAGCAAATGACAGGGAGGAAGAGGATGCAACCGATCATAGTTGGTGCCTTCTTCCAGATTATGTATCCAAAATTGTATCTAGCAAAAACTGCAATACCTTACACAGACATACAAATTAGTGGCAGCAAAATACCTTCGCCATTCCATGATCGACAAGATGGAGTTCCCTCCTAGAAATGAAGCAACAGAACTCTTTAAAAATGTGTTCTTTGATAAAAAAACAACTCAAGATAAAAGACAGTATAATAGAAGATGCCACTTTATTCACTTACCTCTTTGACCTTTCGAAAATTGATGGATATTTTGTCAGTGAGATTGGTGATATCAGCTCCCATTTCAATGGCTAAAACCTCATTATGTAAAACAGTGGAGTTTAACTCATCCTGGAAAAAATTTGAACAACCACAAAATAGTGACTATGACATGATGTGTATCCATTACTGAAGTCTGATTGAAGATGTTTTTTTTTTTTTTTTTACCTTGGCCATATTGATGAATCGAAGAACAGCTGCAAATACGGTACCACTGGACACATTGTATGCTTTCTCAAATGCTTGTTTTGAGACTGTAACAGATGTTGAAAAGCCAAGCAGCTTATCTCTATTTTGTATAATCTGCAGGAAACAGTACAAATAAGTGTTTTCTATAAATGTACCGTATGGTGTTGATATGGCAAAGCAGAGGGCAAGGATGAAACTATCCATTTGATGCAGAACCCAGTTAAAATCCAGTCTAAAAAGTGTTTTCCAGATCAACATGATACATTTTAGTCAAACATAGAGTCAGGAAGGTGTGAAAAGTGAACAATCAATGAGTGAAGTTACAGTAATTAGAAAAGGTTTCCCTGTCTCCTCTGTTTCAAGGGTTTGTTCCCCCTTCTGTGTGCCTGCCTATATGAACCCCTCCGGCCACAGTCATTTACATACTACATAATTATACCACGTAATTATTAAGTAGATGGCTGTTGAATTTAGACGCCACGACTCACTCAAGCAAGAATGTTTGTAAACCACTACTAATGTATGAGGCAGCACAATGATTTTCAAATGAGAAATTGGATGACTAGGTGTCACCTTGAAACCTAACCACAATAATATGATGCACATCATAGACCACTGGTACAGTAATGTCATCATTCTCAAGTTAGCAGGTGGGTTGAGATAACAAAACATACTGTTATTCTGGAATCTGCAATGAGCATGAGTTATTTATGATATCATATTATTGCTGACCCAATATAAAGGTCAATTTAAAAGAATGCACCCACATTGATGCTGGCGTTGGGGGAGGTATAGCCAAAGGAGACTTCCTCTATGTCCACACTTTCAGTTTCTGTCTGCTTCAATAAGACACCCGTGACTCCTCCTCCCACAGACAGTGCAGCTGAAGACTCTTTCATCTGGGAGGTGAGTGAGGCCATGTTGTTCATGAGTCCACTGGTGGCAGATAGGAGAATATTCATGCTTTATGTGTTTGAGGTTTGGTGTCTGCATGACAAATCCATTCTAAATCAATGGTTGTTAGTCACGTAACTTCTACTTTAAAGCTGCACTAGGCAAGAATTTTCTGTGGGGCTGCAATAAGAGCGTCCCATCCATAGTTATTATAGTTTTGTATTTTTCATTAGTTTTTATTTTTATTTCGTTTTTAATTTTTGTTTTCAATTCAGTTTAGTTTCAGTTAGTTTCCAGAGTGGGTTTGCTCATTTCAGTTTAGTTTTTATTAGTATTAGTTTTAGGTTTTTTATTATAATAGTATTTGTCAAGAGTAAGATTTAAGAAATTCAGAATAGGTATTACAATACACAACACTTTGTGAAGGCAATTGACTAGACATCCCAGTCTCAATAAACATGCACCAATGCCTCCTCATGCATGATCAAGCTAAAGACATTTTCTGTATATTTTTGGCTGGACAGCCTAGCGGGCCAGCCCTACATTCCCACATGT
>OMLI01073690.1:0-10947 GCA_900302605.1 Rondeletia loricata | reverse complement strand
ACGGATGCTACTTATTATTGCTGCATATTCCTATTGAATGCTTAGCTGATGAAGACTGTGATATATGGTTGGTTTGAATACTGTTGACAAAATGTACTTATTGTAAGTCGCTTTGGACAAAAGCGTCTGCTAAATGCCATAATGTAATGGTAATGTAATGAATGGTCACCCGCTACTCAGGCAAAAATAATTAAACCGATCGGCCAGATGGTGGCGCGCTAACAACAAGCCACTTTACGTTTTGGCCAATAACTTCTGAACCGTTTGACTTCGACATTTTTTTTTTCATAGATTCCTTGGGTCAAGTCAAGTCAGGTGCACATACTGTCGTCAATTTCCGCCATATTGTGTTTTACGAACACACTTTCACTTCTTCAATTTTTCACTTTTAGCCTCCAAAATTTGCACACAGCACTATCAGACCAAACTACACACAGATTTCCCCCGATCGGTTTAACGACATGGCCACAATTAACTAACGAATTTGACCGGGCACGTGGCTAAGCAGAAAAATGGCCATAACTCATCGACTGTGTCCAAACTTGACACTTATGTTGAATATTGTTTGATGACGACGTGTGCAAAAGCACTTTAAAATCCAATAGGGGGCGCCAAAAATTTGAAAAATGTATTTCTCACAACCGCATGTACCAAATCTCATGAAATCTGATACACATACTGAGTGGACAGGTACAAATCAAAATCCAAAATTTGGTGAATATTACTTCCGGTGGGCGTAGCCTATGGCCTTTTAGCTTATAACTTGGCTTGTGATTGGACAATTGCTATGGAACTTGCTCAGCTCCTCAATAGTCCTATTTGGATCATTCCTACAAAGTTTCATCCCGATCGGTGAAAGTAAGACCGAATGGCAATGATATTAACCAAGTATCTCATAGACATCCATTGTATTTATATGTCAGCCACTGAAAACAGTAGAAACTCCATTCAACTTTCTAAATACTCATTATGGCACACTGATCAACTGCATAATATTTCAAAATGACAACTTTAATAGTTTATGAGTTATATAATACTGTACATTGATGTCAATGAGCCGTATCCACTTCCATTGTATACGTAGACATTGTTTACAGCAGTTTTTAAGTGCTAACTATGAGATAAGTGTTTCTTTTTTTCTTCTTCTTCTAAAAGTCATTTTCAGTCATATTGGCATGTTGTGCTCGGACCCTTACAATCGTCGCTTGCGAATATAAATCTGTTTGCATCTGTTGTAGGCCTATCTGTAAAATATCACGTCCTGCCACTAGCTCAGTCTAGCCTTCATACAAATGTAATATCAAACCTTTACTGTTTCAGTAATCTGCAATTCTTCCTTTATTTCACACAGAAAATAGGAAATGCAAAAGCCGGCATTGTTGTCACAGGAGTAAATGGCTGCACTGTTAAGTTTTAATAATTTGGACAAAAACACTGATCACCGTTTCTCTAAGAATTCATAGGACTATGTGCTTCATCAAAAGCATGGTATGATATTAAGCTAAAGCAAAGGTTCAACCGGGAAGACTACATCTTTTACACACACCCTTCTTTTGCTTCATTATGCTATTAAATGTTTTACTTATCAGGATACGCTGACATTCTCACACTTTTGTTGGCCTAACATAAGTTTGCCTGGATCCGGCTCCCTGAACTGCTGTTTTCATTTGGTTTTGGGTCTGGCTCAACTATCTTTGGGGCTGCTTTCCTGATGTCAGAAAAATGACGGAATTTTATGCAAATGAAATTCATAAGCGATTGAATCACTCCCTGAACCAATTCAGATTTCAGCGTGGGTCGTTCCTGTCCAGTACTAGTACAAAAAGTTTACTACAGCTGCTTTTCTCATTGGAGCCCATGTAAACACAGGTCAATGGCATTGCTATCTTAGTATAGCACAATCCAGCCCACATATTGTGAGTCCAATCAGAATGGTCAATGCCTGTATAATCAAACTGTCTCCTCAGAGGAAACCTTGGCCAGGTCCCTTAAGCACAAAACTAAAAAAATCATAGATGACAAGCAAATACAATGAAAACGAAAATGAGTAATACAGTAGTCTGGATTCAGGAAAAAGATAAGCTGACTCTATTAACATAGTGCTTAAATCAAGGAGGTTGATGAGAAATATGTTATATTATATTTTGTTTACTTTTTGCTACATATCCTTTAAGATAGTTAAAATATGACTTCCTTGTCACTTTATCAATACTATTCAGATGCAGATGAATTAGTCACATCCATGTGTCTACTGGATGATCTGAAGTGTTAGATAAAAAAAATAATTGGACATGGTAATATATTATGTATGCTTTGTTAAAGTGGTCATTTGAACCGTTGTCTGCATTCTTGTCCCAGCTCACATTTGACAGACCTTAGATACCAATACCGTTAATAATTAATGTAAAACGTGCATAAGTAAATTTAAGTTATTATCATTACTAAAGTAGTCATGCCTTAAATAAAATAAACCAAAATAATTATTTGTTTTACAAGATGAGTTGCCTCAAAATGTTCAGGTTTGCGTTGTTTCATGAATTTTTTATCGTATGCAACTATATCTTGATTTCAATCATATGTATACCAAGGAATGGCTGATTAATATTAACTCAATTGTAAAAATAAAACATTTTAAAATCTTGTTTTCAATAGCTTAAATCGCCACTCTACCCATTCATAATTGATTTGGAGGAAATTGTGGAAAATGTAGCCTGTTTCTCAAGTTTCATGTGTGACTAAATGTATCTGGTTTTAAATGTTATGGTGAAATATTTAACCATTGTAGTTTTCCTTTCATAAATGTGGATTATCAAAAACATTTTATATGATTCACATTTTCAGACCAATCTAAATATGACGGTCTTTTGAAATAGCATTTTACTGCCATCTCATGGTGTACTGCATGAACAGACAACATAAGTGCAGCCATCAAACAGAGGTCTATATAACTCCATTTAAGTTTTGAGAGGAGTGATGTTTTCACATCTGATTAAAATGAGACTGTATAGTTGAGGTTTTTGTATATTTAGTTAAAGCTTGTATACTTTCAGGTGATGTAGAACATTCACACACCAAACAATTTGGATTGACTGTACATTCACAATCATGATTAAAATCAAAATTGACTTTCATTGTTCTTTGTCTGAAGGCCTCATTTATTGGCGTAGGCAAATGTGGAGGAATTCAGACATCTGATTGAATTGACTCCAAACCAACATTGAGTGGAATACATGGGAAAAGCAAGCTTAACCCCCCCATCCACCAATTCTCACTTTGTCTACATGAAATAGCTTGCAAGAGTCAGACTTACACACCATGCTGTAGTTCAACTAATAATCTGTGACATTTTCATATAAATAAATGTCTGCTACTCTATCGCTGATTGCTATAACACAAAAGTGATTCAACCCAATACCCAGTTCAAGAAAGCTTTTACATTTGCTGTTCTAAACATCTGATGTAGGCTAGGTCTTTCCCATGAAAAATTCTCTGGCACACAGGAAGTGATGCGTTTTACATTTCCAGACGCAGTGGCTTGGTCCTTGCTGAACTGAGCATGTCTGAAATGTCTCTGGTAGTAACCTTTATAAGCCAGCTGATGGCCTGCAAGTTACTGCTCCTGCTGCGGCTGTTTTTCACTTCAGTTGCATTGGAAGATGGCCTTTTCTACTTCCCATTTCTCTAGAATTCAAATGACCACTTATCACCAAACATGTCACCAAATACAAACAAGGATCTTGTGTTTTACCAGGATTCAAGCTGTGGCTAAAGAGTCTAAAGATGAAAGAGTCTCAAGTCTGAGCTCCTCAGGCAGCACTCTTTTGGTTGTTCCACAGTCTAGACTGAAGCACAGGCACAGGTGTTGTCAATCAGACACACTAGCTAGTAGTTACCTGCATAGCACAGAGAATGAGGATTATCAATCATGTTCACAAACAGTAGCCTACATGAGCACATACCATACCATGGAACAAATGGATTAAAGTCCTTCCAACTTGAATGGATAGAACGGTCATTCCCATTCAAATCAATATTCCTGGATGGTCGGAGCGGCGGCCATTTTTATGTGTACCGGCTAGCTTCCCTATAAACCGACTTACGGCAAGTCGCTGAGGCGAGAGGTTTTGCAGCAAGGACTAAAGGACCTTCTCCGTCGCCTTGCTGCCATGGATTGCTAATATGCTAATGTTGACTAGAAGAGCTAACGAGAGAAGTACAATCTTTGATAATGCTACGTTAACCTTGTCGCTAACGTCAGCTTTCAGTTGAGTTTTGACAGTTTGCTAAGCACTCGTGCAACAGACTCATCTGCACAGTTCTCAAGCAAGTGTGACAGACTTTACAGCCTTAATGCCCAGACTTGCGTTGTCACCATAGCAACTAACCCTTAAAATACCATAATTGCCATTTTATGCTGTACTAAATTACCATGGCAATCAGTGGAAGGACCGTTCTATCCATTCAAGTTCAGTGGTCACAATAGAAGACCTGATATTTTTAATAGTGACCATTTGAAAATACTTTAATCCGCCTGCCTCCCACTAATTGAATGTTATTTATCAGACTATGCGGCTATTTTTCAGTGCAGTTGCATGGGAAGACTGCTTATTCTACTTCACGTTTCTCTACAATTCAAATTGCTTGTGGAAGCGTTTGGCTAGCTAGTAGATTAATTTCAAGTTCCCTGGTTTCCTGATGAGGTAAGTATATAAAATTGTTTACATGTTGTTTGTTGGACTTCTTCGTTGTAAGTGGGCTTAATCCTTTGTTGAGGATGCATTGTTACTGTAGTGGGCCTTGCTATGTGTATGTTAGCAGTAACATTAGCTTTTAAGTTGTAGTAGTGAGCGATTTTATTTTATTTTTCATTGTTATATTTTCATTTGCCAAGACACTCACAGCTGGCAAGCATGACTAGCGCTAACCTAGTTTTCATTTGTTCCTGGTCTTCTTCTACATCTGTGTTTTTTCATCCCCAAGGGATGGGTACATTAATATACTGTACATGGAAATCCTTCATATTTTGTTTGTTAGTACTGCAAATACTGTATATAATATAGCCTATACTATCACAAGGTATTGGGCCACCTCAATACATTTTGGACCCCAACGTCAGCCTTTACATTTGACCTACAAATTAAATATCTGTCCCATACCCCACCCCCTCCTCTGTGCCAAGTGTTGCACCATCCCACATGTTCTACTGACCACAGGTTGGCTAAAAATGACAAGGGGGCGGGAGCATAGGGGTGACTGGGCAGACGGATCAGCATGCAGCTGTCATTGTAAGGCTTGCTGGGCCGTATCTGTCATTTCCCCCTTAGGACTGACTGGCAGAGGTAGGGGGAGATCATGAGTGGGGAAGCTTAGCTCATGGGACAAGGAGGGGGGGCACTGAAAGTTTCGTGACGGGACCTGATGCATGCATTCAATCAGAAGCCAAGCAAGAGGAAATTTCAAAGGCACCGGGAGTAAAGAGGAAAGTCACTGAAGATACGCAGGCCTTGTTCTTTGGAGAAGTAATCGTACTGGAAAACGGGTACAAAAAGTTGAGAAGTCAGAGACCATCGGGGAAAGAAGGGGGAAAAGCAGAGGCCGTTACTTCCAAGAGACAAGTCGAGGGAGCTGTTAATGCAACATGATCCAGTGGGTCTTGCCCTAAAAATACCTCTGGGCAGGAGAGTGGGAGCCATCTCAATCTGCTTAGTTACTTGGTAATAAACAATTTATTTTTCTTACTTGGACAACAAGTTAAGTGACAGAACAGCAATTTGAAGAGAATTGAGCCTTGTCAGTATTGTTACCAAATAATAAAATTTGGCTTTTCTCGTAAAAGGAAAATTCTGGAATATGTTATATTCAAAAATGTGAGAACCATGTTAACTGCAATTTATAATATATAAAGTCTAGATGGCACATAGTTCTTTAAATTTGCTCATAGATCACTCCAATGCCCGTACTAGATGTTAAAACCTGCTTGGGACACAGAATATTGAGAGAGGGCCCAGTCACTGTTGCAGCCATATCTAGGTACACAGTTACAGAAGCCATAAGTGAATCTACCTAATCAGTGCAACCATGAGAAAAGCAGAGGTGCAAATGACCCTGAAGAAAGGGGCAGACGAAGGGTTAGTACATGGGGCGGCACCCCCGAGCCCCATCATCCCCCCGAAACGGTCCAAGGCAAGCTCAGACCAAGTGGTCCCGGACAATCGAGGGTCCGTTTATCCCACCCCAGCTCCACCCGTGTTTGTACGCAAAATGAGGAACGCTGCCGTAGGGACAGGGTGTGACATCCGTCTCAAGGTGACCGTGGCTGGAGACCCCCAGCCCTCCCTGTACTGGTATCACAACGATGACCTCCTCAACATGGATAACCAGGAATACGGAGGGTTCTGGATTAGGGATTGTAAACCCAGTGATGCTGGCCTCTACACCTGCATCGCCAACAATCACCTGGGGGAGGCACGGAGCAGCGCTGTACTAGCTGTCTTGGATCTGGGTGAAGGTAATGTCAATGAATGAATAAAGTTCATACTTGAGTTTGTTGACTGCTATAGGCATCTTGATTTTGGTTCTAAAATATTTTTACACCAAACCCCACCCCCTGAGAAACCTTTGCTGTTTCTAGATAGATTTGCAGCGTATAACTTCCATTTGGTGTCTAGGACAGATGGTGTAAAAACCTACTGTAACATCTTTAACAATATATAGCCCTTAATTCATTTGAAGGGATACAAAACTAAGCTCCTAGCCACACCATTATGACAGATACACAACTATGATGTGTCTGATATCACAACATAATTCAATCATTGCAGAATTAATCATTGTAAATTGGAATAACATTTATTACCTTTGACAATGTCAAGCAGTCTGTAACTGAGGTTTTACCCACACAGTCATTTATCACAACCCAGCATGCCACAAACAATAGCAGGCCGTATGGCCCAGCCCCCGTACTAGCAAGAACGCTGTATAACTAGTGAGAACATAGGGCTATCTAACGGCCTGGCCAATTAGCTGCTATATAAAATGATTATCCCGACTAAGACCTCAACCAAGACATGAGCTGTTATCTAGCATACTGTGTGCATGTAAACACTCATTGCCAGATTTCACTGTTCTGTGACCATCCTGTACATGGCCACTCAGTGCAGTTGATTTCTAAAAGACTTGCATGTTGCCTGACAAAACCATTACAAAACCACACTTTTTATGCTTGTGTGATCTCCAGAGCTGATCTAAATTCAGCTCACCTGAATGCTTTGACCATTTCAGCTGCTCTGAAAAATGACATTACCAGCACCTCAAACATGCACCTCATATCAATTCAAGCACTTTGTCATTGTACTGCTGGCATCAGTGCTCAGCATGACTGTGCAGTGGAAGCTCACCCGTCAATTTAGTAATACCTTTTCCAGCTGACAGAGTATCGGTGGCATGCATTTACATGCACAAAGATGTCAAGATTCATCACTATTTAATATGATTCAACCATCAAAAGTCGGTTTAACACAAGTATAGGTTTGGCAAATGATTGCATTATCTAATGCTGTAGAAAAAGAAAGGGATGCCTAGCCTACACAAAGACCCCTACTGCTTTCAAGCAACAACATGATGTTTTGTGCAAGCAGAGGATGAATAAAGGTGTAGAGCAGACAACCTGTTGACAAGGATTCATTTAAATGTGGGCAGCAGCAAGGTAAGGTAAGCAAGAAAAGGCATAGGATTGTATGGCTTTTATAAAGGATGCCTGGAAAGAGGCTGCAGATGTGATAGACCGTCACATGAGCATTTGAAAATTACAACAGGAGCCTGCTTGCCTGCTTTAGACGAGTCATGTTTATATCAGAACATGTCTGTTGTCCTGATCTCTTATGCGCTCGTAGAAAAGGAATAATACTTTTCTCTTAAAATTCTCATCTTTTTCTCCATTACTTAAAATAATTCAGTATGGCTGATTTTGTTATGAATGTAGCGATCCATGACAATGAAAGATTAGAAACCTTTGATTGATACATCTAAGTGTGCCATCAGCTGCTTTCAGTGAATGCTCAATGGCGGGTTAGCATAGATTTTGGGTTTCATTAACAATTAGAGTGAAAAAGCTTTAACTGATTCTATCACAGAGATCCAAATCTAGATTTTTGTGGTTTTTGCAAGATTGTCTCCTCTGAAAACATGTTGCTTTAGGTTTTTAGAGTTCTCTCAGTGTACGGAGCAAGACCCCATAATGTAACACATGCATTACATCAGTGTAGTCACTACTTTTGCTAATACAGTAGGGAGGTAAAAGAGAAGGCTAGTTCTCCACTCACTTGTGGTATAATAGCATTAACTATGCTAGTGCAGATCCCCATAGACATCAGAAAAAGGGGCTTGGTGTAAGCAGACGACACAATGAATAATCTTCTAGATTAAAAACCACTTGGCTCTGTTTCAAGCATGATCAATCCATCGGTTTGAAGCTTTTGGAAGAACATTAGCATTGTTAGCATTCACAGTTGATGAGAATTACACTAGCAGTGATGTTGACTTTGAACCCTATGCTTCTTTGTCACCAGTGGGCTCCATTTAAGTCACTGACATTGGATTTGTTTGTGTTGTGGGACAATCAAAATTATGTTGGACTTATAATAGATAATTCTATTGTGATTTTATGCAACATAGAGGCGTCAGCCATTTAATATCTGAAACAGTGCTGGCTCCTTAATATAAATCCCAACCTGTGTTCACTCTTCCACTTATCATCTTCACAACAATGGATGAAAAAACAGCATCTTGGTTTAAGAAAAATTTATTTTAACTCTTCATTTTCACTTCCAGTTTTATTCAACTCTCTGCTTCTCTGGCATGTGTTGCAGTGCTTAGTCTACAGCTGTCCCATCACTCAATGCTAGTGCCTAAACTCTCTCTCTCTCTCTCCCTCTGTGAATGTCTCTCTCTCCCGTCCCCCTCGTCCACCAACTCCCCCTAGTTATTTATACAGTGGAATGTGCCAGGCCTTAGATTTTTGTGACGTTAATAGGCCACAGTCGCTCCTGTTACACAGGAAGACATCACTGCTCATTTTAGCCCGACCCTGTATGAGTCCCTCCATCCCTGAATGATCAGAGAAAGAGCCAAATTTGAATCCACAACATCTCTTAAATGCCCATGAGCATAAAGATGTCTGCCACTGGGTGTGATGTCATGCAGCGTTCCTGAGTATCCACTCTCCTTTAGATTTTTACGTGTTGCAAAAGGATTTCAAATGCAAATTGTGGTTGAGGTTACTTTTTTAAGTGAGTGAATGTAGCTTCAAATTTCCAATGTCCATTCGTGTAGGTAGTTTCACCTGTATTATTTTGGTTAGCTTTCCACTCCAAATGTTGATTTTATTGTTACATGCATTGTCACTAAATGCAACATTTTTCATGCTTACAAGTTACCAAGCACACTAGCTAGCAGATTCTGTTGAATGTGTTCATGCACTGAAACACTGCAGAATGGATCAGTCTTCAAGTATCCATTTAGGCCAAACCAAGCAGCAACATGCTCCCGGTCCACCGCAATTCAAACCAACTTCCAGAGACTATTTTTGTTCGGTGATTGTGATGATGATATTCACTCTCTCTGCCCAATGAGATGTAGCTTATGATGTTTCAGAAAGTAGTCGGAAAGTATTATGTTCTGCCAAGGGCACAGCACATGCAGTCATAAGGCTTATAGCAGCAGTTTCCCAACATTGCTACCAAGCCTCCACCCTTGCTTAGCATGCTAGGTCAGTCAACTATATTATATTTAGGTGTTGGTCTTGTCAATGGTAGTTTTATTTACCATTATGGCAAACACATCTGACTCAAAATAGGAGAAGTATGTGTATTTGGTGATCAATAACTTGAATTAAAACTGTTGCAATTGGTGTCCACTTCATTAAACAGAGGGAGTGAAGCAGCCGAGCAAGATCAACAAAATGAACTACAATTGTTCAAATCAAAGAGGAGCTGTACCTGTCAGAACAAAATCTACCTCTGATTATTGACTCAGAGATTTCGGCTGTATCAAAGATGCTTTCCAGATTTCTTCCTATGGTTACTCAGCACAGTAACTGATACTACACATTAGACCGATATATCAGTTTGATGATGTATTGGGCCGATCGGATATCAGCCAGTCAGGTTCATCTATCAGTCGGGCAGTGTCGTCCACCTCTGATATGATGGATATGATGCAATCTGTTTGATTATATATTTTTGTATAATTAATCAAAACACTACACAACTATCAATCAATAAAAAAAAAATAAAAAAAAAACTAACTAACAATCAATACAACTACTGGTTACCTCCGCCATCAGAGATGGACGGGGGATGTTTTTGCACCTGTTTGTCTGTCTGTCTGTCTGTCTGTCTGTCTGTTTGTCTGTTTGTCGGCAGGATATTGCAAAAAGTTCTGGGCAGATTTGCACGAAACTTTGTCGAAAGGTTGGTCATGGGCCAACTTAGAACTGATTAACTTTCCACGCCCACTGGCCAAAAGGGCCAATCACAAAAAGGTGCATAACTTCCCAAAGGATTCACATAACACTACGCAACTTTGACAAAAGGTTTGTCATGGGCCATGAATGACATGAATGGCTTGGAACCGTTGGGCGTGGCGGCGGTATGCACTCTACCGAGTGCCCTCTATTTGTTGGTGAGAAGCCCTCAACCTGGATTGGTTCTAATGCAACATTTTGATTGTATGTGATCGGAAGTGTGCATGAATATGTGTATAATAATATTATTATACATGTTGTTTTAGAGGCTTTTCCATCCTGCCAAGAATACAATTCTGGGCGAAACACTGAATACTTGCAATTTTTTGGCATTTGTTAGTATGAAAATGGTCCAACTTAACGATACTGAATATCAGCACAAAATATCGTCTATCAGCAGCTTCAATCCAAAAATATTGGTATCA
>OMLI01073688.1:0-14482 GCA_900302605.1 Rondeletia loricata | reverse complement strand
TGACAAAGAAATAGTAGACAAACGAGAGAAAGATGACAATATACAGCATACCATATGCCATTTGGTGAATGCTTTTTATCCACTGCGCCATACATTACCATGATTGTATACATTTTTAGTATGGGTGGCCCAAGCAGGAATCAAGCCCTTAATCCTGGCAGTATTGGAGCCATAGTCACATAACGATGGGTGTTTTTCAGGTTTTTCAGATATTTGACTACCATTCTTGTCATGGCTTTTTACCGGAAGGTCGTCAGTTCAAATCCCATGAGTGGATGGAAAAATCTGGGTAGGGAAATTGAAGTGCTGCTAACTGGCCAACAGTTGAAGTCTGAGGATGTATTGGGGTAGCCTGTGTGCCAGTGTGAAGCAGGGCGTATGTGTGGTCTAATCACATTTCCCTGGCTAGATAACGGTTTAGAAAAGTCATTCCTAATGAGAGATCATGTTTTCCTGCTTTTTGTGTTCCTGATCACATCCCAAATAAGCTGGAGACATGGGGGAAAATCCACTGAACCCAATTAAGACAAAGAGAGATAAAGCCCCCAGCTGAGTTTCCCATAGGCCCTTACGTTCTCACTGAGGCCAGTGAAGCACTCTGCTCTGGACCTCTCCTCGTTCAGCATGGCGTCGATCTCGTCCAGCGTGTCAGGCAGCTTGCTGAGAGCCTGCATGAACAGAGAAGAACTGAAAGACTCAGTGACATATTTTGTAAATATACTGTGCATAATCAATGCTTATGTTTAGTTTCTGTGACAAAACAAATTCCTGACATGTTTTTCACGTGTCCAGCTCAGAATACCTCTAAGGGATATTGTCTGCTTTCCACTACAATACTAAACTGGTTCAACTAGAGGGCCAGATAGAGATAGCCAGAGAAAAGTCTGTGACTCTGTACCTTGCTGCCTACAAGGTGACTGTACCTTGCTGCCCACAAGCAGCGATTTAAATCCTGTTCTGCACCTTTTCAGTTGATCCTGACCCTGGAAAACCCTTCTTGGCTTCGCTGGAAAATGTGACAACTGAAATGCAAGAATAAAAAGCTGTAAATGACCATCTAATTAAATGGATGTGGATGAAACAAGCTGTTAAGTACATTAGAGAATTTACGAAATTAGGACCTTCCCTTTCTGGAAAACGTGTCAAAATCACATGACATTCCAGATATTATGTGACCATGGGAAACCCAATATAAAAATTGTAGGATCTGATATATCTCCATGACATAAATACAATGTCGGCCAACACAGTGCATGGCCACAAGCACTAATCACTGAGAATGGCTTTCACAAACAGCTGTAGCTTGATTACAAACCAGTGTTCATTTGTCAGCAATTTTCACTGGCAGATAAATCAATAAGGGTCACCCGCCACACTGACTGGTAACTTATAAATGCCTCGGTTAGACAGTTTTTGGTCTTTGCCTGTTCTTAAACTTTGAAACTACGCTTCAAAATGCTCTCTTGTAATTTATTTCTGATGCACTTCATGATGAATTATGAACTTGAGCGATTGTATAAGTGAGTGAGCAAGTTTTAAATTAACGCAATCATCATAGTAATTGATTCTACACACGAAATAGCACTGAAAACAGGTATGATGACATATAAGAAAAAAGTAGATTAATTGTTTCAGCTGCTAAAATTTATTCTTGGCAGGTCTTTTTGTTGTTGTTTGCCAGCCCTTGGCAGGTGAGCCAAACAGTACATTTTGGACACTGCCTGCCAGAATGAACCAGTCTTACAAAACAGTTGACATATATGATGTTTGGCCATAATTTTCATCGACAAGACTATCATTGTCACAATGTTTGCCTAACAAGATGACCATGTACTGTAATAGGATATTATTAATCAGTACTGCCCCCAATTTGTTTTTCTTGTTGGGTTCGAAAAGGCATATAAAACAGCAATTAGACCATATGACACGAACACTCTCCATGTAAACCGGTACGTACGAATTTCATCAAGGAAGGAGAATAGCCTGTTCCATCTATTCAGTGATACAAGAAACACTGCTATGCATACTGACTGTGTGTAGGTCAGCAGATACAGCCTCTCGAGGGTCCATCTTACAAATCTCCCTGGCTCTCTTCATCAGGCCTTTGCAGGTTTCTGTCAGCTGGTGCTTCATCTGCTCCAGCCGGCTGCATCTTTGCTGCAAGGACACATGGATAGTTAGCATCAATCAATGATACAGAACGAGGAGTAAATCAAGAAATGCAAGAGTGAGTGTGTGAGTGCATATATATAAATGCGTGAGTACGTTTGACTGCATCTGTGAATGTGAAACTTTATTGATCCCCCCTAGCCAGGCAAATTCTCCTTTTTGCCTTCAGGGAGGCCAGACCACAGGCTGATCAGCGCCCCTGGAGCTGCTAGGGATTCAGTGTCTTCCTCAAGGACACTTCAGCAGGGTGGATGCTTGCCAATATGGGGGCTTGAACCCTGGTCCTCCCGTTGAAGGACAGGCTCTCCAACCACTAGGGTATCCTGCCCCCCAAGGATGGTGTGAATCAATACATGTGTAAATGTGAGTCTGAATCACTTACATCCAGAGTCTTGAGTTCAGCGGCACCTTCTCTACAATCATTCTCCAGCTTGGTCTTCTCGGCAGTCAGCCCCACAGTCTCCAGAGCCAGGTACACCTTCTCCATGCTCAGCTTGGCTCGCAGCTACAGACGGATGGAGAGAAAAAGGTAATGGAGCGTAGAAAGGCAGACAAAGAAAGAGAGAAAAAGAAAGGCAGAGAAAGACCATGAGGAGAGATTTTTATATTATGGCCAGACATTAAGTTAATTTGAAAATCCATGGTCACAATATCACAAATAGTGTCTTCCTCACGGTTTAAGGTTTGAGTTAGCCATAAGGTCTGCTGTGAGGTTAGTGTTAGGGTTAAGATTTCTAATCAGCTTTTTAGGTGAAAATTTTGACAACTTCCAGCTTTGCAGCTTTGGTCAGAAAGCAACAACCAAGAGAGAAGGCAGAGAGACAGAGAAATTATCCATACCTTCATTTGGGACATGAACTCAGTGACTACGGCCACTTTCTGTAAATTGACAGCTGAGATCTTTTCTTTAGTTTCTTCCTCAATCTTCTTCAGGTCTATACCCCCCTGCACCATCTGCCTCAGACTACACACATGGAAAGAGGGAATTAAGACCTATTCTCGTTACATAAAAGATTTCTGCATCTGGCTCTGTTGGTGTAAATGGCATTTTCTAATTCTCCGGGCTGCGTGTGTGCATGAACAAACTTAGCACATAGATAGAAGGATACTGTTGTGATCCGACTCAGTGTTAGTGCAGGGAATTAACTTTCAGGTGAAGTAAAAAGTCAAAGGTGTATTCCCAATTCTGCCAAAAACCGAACTAAAATGATCACATTTATTTACAAGAAGACATTTATTTATACATTTATTTCTGAGACATTTATTTATAAGAGGACTTTACGAGGCAAACTTAAAGGTGCATGTGCAACAAAGACAGACAGACAGACAGACACACAGACAGAAATAAATAAATAAAATGGCTAGAAGAGTTAATAAATGGGTCTACCGAACTAATGCCCCCTTACAATGAAAAGCACTGAGTTTACAAATCAAGTCATGTATATTTGACATGTAGAGGAAAGTTTTTGCGTGATTTCTGTCCTGTTGTTTTTTGGCAGTGTGCAGATTAGGCCTTTGACTTTTTACTTGAGACTAACCTGTCCTGCTTGGTGCTGATTTTCTGCTCCAGTTGTCTCTTCTTGCCCTTTAGTTCAGAGAGGTGCTTCTTCTCCTGCCGCAATTCATTGTCGCGGCGATCCAGTTCGGTGCCACGCTGCTGCAAGGTTTTCATCCGTTCATCGATGTCCCGTAACTTCACCTCACATGCCTGGCCACAGTGGAGGATAAAAAATACCATCAACAACTTGGATATAAAATCATTCTGACACATTCAACCTCAAACTTATTTCAGTTCTTTTTGCCCCTTATGATTTGTTGGAAGAGCCCGCTGATGTATGACCGTCATGTTGAAGGGGCCTGATGTATGTGTGTTCATGTCTATATGCATATGCAGAGAGAGAGAGAGAGAGAAAGAGAAGTAATGATGGGAAGGTGAGGAATGAGGAATGAAATAGCCCACCCCTTCTGCACTCATCTTTCCTGTTCATCTCCACTGTGTGCTGTCCAGTGGAGCAGAAATGCCTTGAAAACTAATCTAAACATTAAATTTTTTTACATCTATTATGGGGACAGAAATAAAATACACTTATGCAGGGCAAACACCGCCTGTCTCTTCCTCACCTTCATCTGCTGCTCCAGATGGCATTTCTCCTCAGCATCCACAGTGATGTTGAGGAACTGAGAAGGGTGCACTGCGGAGTTACTGGTGCTAATCTTGTTGGAGTAGAAGGACCTCTTCACCGTGTACCTCTCCTCTGCTGTGTACAACACCTTGATGTAGGGCTCCTCAATCACCTGCAAGAAATAAAACATGGACAAAGGGATCAGGATTTACACAGACTCCCTTTCTATTCAATAAATTCTAAATGTAAGTTAAAACTAACTTAATTAGAATTCCCAATTGGCAGGTTGTAATAACAACCTCTGTGTGTTCCAGTGGTCCAGCTCGGAAAAACCAGGGAAGTAAAATACTGTCCTGCATACAACAGCTAATGAAACATCAATGATACTTGTAACGTTAGCCAACAAGTTACCACAGAATGTTAGCAAGTGTAAGTGCAACCTTAAATGTCAAACTTATGCCATCACCCACCCCCTTTCCCCTAACATCCAACCTAGATTTCTACATGTTTAGGGGGAAAAGTTGAATTTTGAATAACATTCACTTCCATAATTCTCTGTTGTTCTGTTTTCAGAACCTTGAATAATGTGGGAAGAGGAACGCACCGTTTTAATCATGGCTTTAGTCTGGACATTTCCCACAGGGACATCATGCACCCTGTACTGGTGGCACAGGTAACTCATCACCTCATCAGGGGCGTCAAACATCTCACGCAGGTAGGAGAAGAACCCAAAGCGCCTGCGGATAGATTCAAGATTGTATTTATTGTCTGCAAGGGGGAAATCTGTTTTCATATACAATACATGCACAGTGATAAAACACTGAATCAAAGTGATAAAAAAACAAAGTTATTAAAAAATAAAAAATAAAATAAATTTTAAAAAAGCATTAACAAATTTGTGCAGGTGAGATAAAAAAAAATAAAATAAAAAAAAAGGGCTTATAAAAATATCTCACCTAAAAAAACAAAGGAAACAAACAAACATCAAGTAAAAATCAAGGTGACAGACAGACACAATTGAATTTGATAACAGTCTACTGTATATAACAACAGAATACAACATGGTGGAGGGTAACCTGGAACCACAGGATCAGAATAAAATAGCAGAGCATAAAAAATAGAATAAAAAAGCTCTGATGGAAAAACATTTATCATAGGGTTACATAACATCTGTGACAGTAACATAACATAATAGACCTGGGTCTGCCTATCATTTACATATTTCTAAGATACAACTTGCTTTATAAATGTAAAAAACTGAAAAGAGACTTGTTCACTTTCAACTCAACCATCTCTGGTTATACAAGTAGTTACACTTCAACATTGTTGAACAGAACAACATTAAGAAGTTTTCTCTCACCTCATGGACTCGATATGGCGGGATGCGGCCCGGTTAGAACACGACTCCTCCGGAGCAGAGATGGAGTTCACCTTCAAGTTCATCTTGTCACGGACCTGAGGGTCAGGACAGGTGAAACTAAATTTCTTACTTGGGGGCGCGGACTGAAAAATACTTTAATAAAGCCTTGATCCTCTGACCTGTGAATGGGGTGACGTTTCTACAGAGATGCTGACTTGGGGTCACTAATATTTAAAGCTAAAACCCACCATAAAAGTACATTTACATGTTATTTGTATGACCTACGACAGTTGACATTTGTGAATGTGAACAACTCGAATTCTGTAGAATGAGAATGAAAGTGTATTTTCCCTATAAGGTTAGGATTTGGCTGCAGGTAAGCTGAACCACAGTAAGCACCCAAGAGGAACTTCATCCTCCACTGTGAACCCCAGGCAGATTCCACATGTCAATCATAATCTCCAGCGCTCTGACCTCCAACATGAACTTCTCCATGTCGTCTTTCCTCTGGAAGACAAAGGCCCGCAGGTCATGGAAAGAGATGTGGTTCTCCACATACTTAGCAAAGCGATGGTCCTTTACATTGATCTGAGGAATAAGGAAAAGACGGGCTGCACAATCAATACAAGAAACAAACATCACAATCGCAATATTGATAATTGCCTTATACAAATCACAAGAGCCTTCCATTTGTTATCTCTGAAGGGAAAGTGTCTCAGAAAACTTCCTGAACAACATTTTCAGGAGTTGTGCAGAATCACTGGTCAACAGAACAAGCTGCAGCTCAGAGAACATCTCTCATTTTACCAAACAAAAGAAAAAAGAAAAGCAAATCCTAACCCTTAACTCAATATGAATTTAATACATTGTTCACTCAGACTCACCACTAGCATCATTGGCTCGTAGACATTTCCAGTGAAGAGGTGTCGGTTCTGCCGGAGCCACTGGAGGGCAATGTGCGTGTCCCTGTGGCGTCCCCTCAGCTTCTCCTCTTTGGCCTTCAGCATGTTGTTCATGTCATTGAGCCTTTTCACCAACACTGGCAACAAAAATACACAGCTACTTTAACTACATTGTACATACTCTCCCTCAATATGAAGCATCTATTATGTGGTCTTGTATCACTCCATGTGTATGGCATGGGACTAACACTGCCAGGGTTAAAGTAAGGCGCTTTGGATAAAAGCACCCAATGGCATAATCTATTCTAATCATATATCTAGGTGAATTTACATGACATGTGATACAGTATCTGGGTGGCCAGCCCAAGGAAAACTACTGGTACTGTGATGCACTAAGCTGGCATTCAAACTTGACACTGCTCGTAAATATAGTCGATTTGTAATTAGCTGTATGTTACATTTGCTTCACAAATCGAGCGATAATCAAATGGGAGTATAATGCTCAGCTAATGTAGTAGTAGTAAATTAGCCAATACCAGCCTCATTAGAGTGCCTGAACACAGATACTGAGCTTGCTAACTGAAATGGCAATAAAATGCAGCCAAAATGTCCCTGTCACTTACACACACACACAACTGAAAAAACACCACGTCATTTTTGTATGGCTTGAACAAAGGAATAAAGAACATTTCGCACACTGTCCCTAAAATGATTCTGATCGAGCTTAGACCACATGCTAAACACTAAACTCTACATCATGCGAGTTGGTGAGTGAAAGCTGTATGATGTGTGTAAAGCTCGCACGTCTCGAATCCGCGGTGAGGTTGTCCTTGTCCCTGCGTAGGTCGACCCTCTCTCCCTCCACCTTGGCCTTCTCTTCCTGGATACTCCTCAGCTCAGCATTGACAGCATCGATCCGCGGAGCCACATCTGGTTGGTCGCCAACGTTCGCAAGCTCCGCCTTCAAGTCGTCAATTATCCGTCTGGTATTGCTGATTCGCTTCTGGTGGTCTTCCTCCTCCATCTGCTTCAGTCTCAGCACCTGTTTAATATCCTCAATCTGTAGAGATGAAGAGGGAGAAACATCATTCATTATGAAAGCCACACTGCTACACATAAAGTCTGTTCAATCTATATTGTGATGAAGGTCAACTTAACAGTAAAAATCAGTAACTGTAAACATTTGAGGTAGGGATGAATGATAAATGAAAAAGTCATGTTGCAATTAGTTTAGTCAATATTGCGATTTGAGTTAACATCTGTTATTTCCTGTTACAAAGCTAGAAACAGATACAGTGGTCTATTATATATTGTTAATTAGAAGAAAGGAATACACCAATTTTCAAAGGTTAATTTACTGTAATTGGTTAAAGCACTAGCTGTCATATGACATGAGTGAACAAGCAAAATGAAAACAATGAAAACTATAAAATGAATACCAAAAGTTGAAAAGCTCAAAATATATTCAATAGCAATACTTCAATCAAATGTATTATTAGTAGTTACCATTTATCAAGCACTTTTCAAAATAAAGTCAGGTGCTGTTTTATAAGGCTTATCGGGTGGTGAATCTGAGATTGGGATGCATCTGGTGTGTACTGTCATGTTTCACAAGGTTAGAAACGGGTTTAGGTTTCCCCTTTAATTTTCCCTTCACTCTTAAGAAGCCGCGAATCAGAAACCAACTTCAACCTCATGATCCTTTTCTCATAACAGCAAGAAAAGCTCTCGTTATTACAAGAAAAGATCTAATTCAAATGAGGAAATCTGGCTAATTTTAATTTTATTTTTTTTCAAGATGAATGCAATATACTTCTGTATGTTCCCAAGTCTACAAGAGGGGCTTTCCATGTCGGATGACATGGCTCCCATCAGTGTTGCTGTAGTTCTCCTACACCCGAGTAAAAATGAGTCTCACTTCTTTGTGTTTTCGGTCCAGCTGGTCCTGTTTCTGTTTGCACCTCTGAGAGGCTTCTTTGATGCTGGAAGCCTGGAAAACATGAAGCTCATCATCATCATCATGCTATCAAGAACATGTCTAATTACTGTATCCAATTCTACATTACCAATATGTAGAAAAAAAAATAAACTAGCCTCATAATTTTTTGTGAGGTTATTAAAATTACTTTAAGTTTCTAATTAATTTTAATTAACTCCTTTTTCACATTCACTGTACACTTATTCAGGAAATAAGCAGACTCTAATGTAAATAGCAGATAAGAGTCAAGTGTATGACTCAAAAAGGTCATACCATTTTTATTATGTGGCTATAGTGCATTACATTATTTTCTGATTTAATTACAACGCACTCACAAGACGTCCCCATGATACCCGGTTATGCTTTTTAATACAACCGTTCAAGTACAGCGTTACCTAATTTAGAGCTATCACAATGGCTGGGCCTCTCAAGTACTCAAGTATAAATACACATGGATCATCAAGGTACTGGTGTGGTCTATAGCCAACTTGCTAGCAAGGTCCCAGTATCCCTTTATGCCTTTTAGCATTACAAACGTATTTAATTCTCACCATTTTACAACCTGTTGACAGCGGAAACATGATGTATTTAAAATGGGACAGACTGTTGCTCAATTGCAATTCCAGCACAACCGTCCTGATGTTATGATATGAATATCCAAATAATATCCATTCTTAAACTGCAACACCTACTGGAAGTGCTCCTGGAATGGGCGAGCAATGAACCTGGGTCTAGAACCAAAATTACCCCCGCCCTACACATCTACAGAAACACTGCCCATATTCTATTAGTCTGTTCTATAGTCTCTATGGTGAAAATGCTGACTTGTCCGCCAGTAACACAAGACTCGCTCACTGACCTTAGCCTTTATTTGTGTCTCGATGGGCTTCAGTTGGTTGTCGATCGTCTGGATCTTCTTCAGCATGGGTGCGTGGGCCTGCTTCAGGGTGGAGAGCTGCTGCTTGGCCTCGTCACGCTGCTTCTTCACACCCTCAAGCTCCTTACGGGCCGTCTCATACTCCTGAGAATAAGGGAAATACAGACGGAGTTACTCTCTGAAGTTTAATTTTTCTTCTCTCCATCTCTCTCTCACACTCACACAAACACACACACACTTTCATCTAGACCACTCACCACCCACGGTTTCTTCTTCTCAAGCAACTCTATCATGTCCAGATGCCTCTTCTTTTCGTAGTAACGATTCACGTCATGTTTGTTCCTCTCGTTCCTCTGCTTGGCCTTCTCGAGGAAGCTGGCCTTCTCCTTCACTATGTTCTAATGCACAACAAACCACCAGCAACACTGAAAAACCTGAAGAATCTGTGCTCTGTAATAGACCATTACATTTTTTTATATGCAGAGAACAAAGTTAAGAAGTAATTGTGGAACCGTGTTGATGTTTTGTTAAAAACTGTTGTTACTTTCTAATCCCTACTGTGTGTAGAGTGGCGGCAGACAAATGGAGGGCGCAGGAACGCCGCTCCTCCTAGACTTTCATTCATCTACTTAATACTATGGAGCTAGATGATTTGTAAAATGCATTAGTTCAATGAAAATGTTTCACTAAAAAGTTACTTCCCCCTCAAATTGCCCTTTTTCCACTACAGCTCCATTACATCCCGCCCAAGGGTGCCATCCCATCCCATTGCTCCATTCACTCATGTGATTTTAGAGCATGGTTGGTTGTACCCTGAATCAATGGAAAAGAGAAGATTTTGATGGGACAGCTCTCCCCAACCCCCCAGGGCTTGTTGATGTACTGGCTACCACCTCCCTAGATGGGTCTGCCAGCCGCCACTCTTGAACTTCTATATGTGCCCAAATAAGCTGCATGTTCACCTCCAGTTCTCGTTCTTTGCTGCGGAAGTTCTTGAGCTCACAGTGGTACTCGTACATCTCCGGCGGTCCCACCGACTTCTCAGTGGCCTCCAGCAGCTCGATTTTGGACATCTTGGCAAACTCTCCCACTTTCTCCTGCAGGGACAAATCAGTCATATCAACAGGAAGGAAAAAACAGTAAGGCAAATGTTATGGTGCAAACACTTAAAATATCGAAGAAATTTAGAATTCTGCCTCCTTGTTTTTAAGGAAGGATATGTATGGGTAGGCAAATAACCATGGGGAATGCCTGATGTAGATAGGATATGGTGTTATATTAGAGCAATACAATTTATATCAATAAGATGGCAATTAAATTTTTATTTGATTATTCTATAGTAGGTCTGCACAATTATTTGTGTATAATTGTATCTTTCAATACAAGCTCCCAGTTATGTTCCTCAGTCAATCAATCACAATGAGTGCTGTGACCATTCACATGCACTGAGTGCACATTGTGCAACTTACTCATATCTATTCACATCCACACTCATATCTATTCACATCCACATTCCCAAGTGACTAAACAAGCAAAGTAACATTGAGCTGAACAAGCTGCTTTTGAGATAGACAAGTAGCCCAGATCTGGAATAGTTGAGTGTGTGGTGGCATTTCAGTCCACACCTGGAATAAGAAACAATAATCTGGACCCACTGATAGACAAATATGTCCTCCACGTCCAAACACTGAAACATTGTTTTAATAGGGAAAAAATGTAGGCTCATCTGTCATCAAGAAATATTTTTATTACAAACCAGATGACATCAAGCAAGTGCAAAACTGTCAATACACTGATTTAAAATGCAAAAATGTAATAAAATAATGTTGTTCCCAAAAGTGAGACTAATGCTCAAGATTGGTCGTGATCATGTTACTGGCAAAATAATTGGGTTCATCAGTACTTGTAGGGTTTTTATGTTTACACTATTGTCACACAGTATGTCTTGTCTGCACTGTATGTGAGGTCCTTTTAGGTTTTGTCCTGCAACTAGTGTAGCAATCCTGCATTGTCTTGTAATGTGTCAACACCTATTACCCATTGTACTGAGCAAATTAAAGTGATTCTGATTAACCATAACTGTGCAACCTTATTTTAGAGTGGTACACACCTGAGGCAGAAACTGGCAGAGGTTGTTGACTTGGATTTGTAGGGCCTTGACCTCCTCCTCCACTGCCTTCTGGCTGGAGTGTCTTCCATTCAGCATCCACACAGACTGGTTGTTCTCCATGTGGATCTCTCTGTTAATCACCACATTACCACCATTCTTGTACCTGGGAATATAAAACGGAGTTTCATTCCAAAATTAGATACAACCAGCATTTGGAAAATGGGACAAAATGTTACAATTATTCCAGGCATGAAAATATAAATTTTACAATGTATTTGCTAAGTGTACTATATAACTCATAGAAGGTACTTGCCATCTCACACCTCTGCTGGCATAATAGTGTCATCTTTTCAGATGTAATTGTCTGTATTTTTAAAATACAGAGTAATAATTACCAATAATATTTCCTGTTTCCTAAATAAATTCATAGTGTTTTGGAATAAAACCCCTCGCAAATCGGTGACAGTAATGTGACAATGTGTATCTGTAAACTGTGAGTGTAACAATACTTACAGTTCAATCTCAATAGATCCGTTCCTGCACCCACGCTTGACATAGAGCCCAACCTAACAGAGAAGTAAAACAATCCTTATAAGAGAGTCATCATAAAGCCATCATCAGAATTGAATTTGTCAAGTACTATTGTGCAGGCAATTGACTGGGTGACACTGGTGCAGGGACCTATCGACATCCAATACCCCTTTCACACACACACACGACTCAGGATTACTGATCCAGGTCAATCCCATATTGGAGGCAATTCAAACCAAGCCTCATACATGATTGTCCTTTGTGCTGTCACCTTTTAATGTCATTGAACATCATCAAAAGCAGACATGTTTACAATCTGTGTTCATGACATGATGCACCAGACAGAGCGACACTGGTTAAGCACTGAACTTGCACACCGAGCAGCAGAGTTTAACCAGGTCTCAACCCTCATCTTGACCAGGGCTGTTATGCATCAACCCTTTCATCTGGGTCACCCTTTCCCAGGTCACTAGTCTGGTGTGAAACGGGTATGGTATCACATAGTAAAATAGGAACATTCAGGCACAAGTGGTACAGAGACAACAGACCATCACATTTAGTGCAAGGAACAATGCAAGACATACAATAGACAGTAGACTAAACATATCATACTACATGAGGTGAAAACCTCATATCTCCAAAATGTCAACTTTTCAGGAACTAAGAAAAACAGCGTTGTTTTCAGCTATCAACATGCATTTCAGAGTTTATCCAATGGCTTTTCAAAGGGCTTCATCAGCCCAAGGGTGGCAGAATTTCCTCAACCCATAGAGGATGTAATCCTACTATTGAAGTTAAAACATGAAAATCACCAGAATTGGAGTTAAGAGGTTCAGCATTCTATCACCATGTGCATTCAGGCAGCATGGCATATAAGATGCATTTTTCTGTGGGACAAGTCAAACTCAAGATTATGACACAGGTTCAGAGTATCTACCAACTGCTTCAACACTGTATTACTCTGCCATTTACCTTGTCCCCTCTGCCCAGGACAGCAGTCTTACCAGCCAGACCCAGACATATGGCACACACGATACTCGACTTGCCAGTTCCATTGGCCCCAACAATCATGTTCAGGTTAGGTCCAGGATACACCACAGAGCAGTCGTACGTCCTGTCGGAGTATAGGGTAGACAGTGTTTTAAGATACAACCAAGAGTGGAAAATAACCAAATTAATCTCTTCCTGCTGTCATGGTCGGGAACACCTCAAATGTATGAAGAGGAGTTTGAGGAAAGAGGGAAACTAATTGGGCGGCACAGTGGCCAAGTGGTTAGAAAGACCATCCATCAACCAGATGACTTATGTTCAAGCTCTTTGGCAGCAAGCACCTGCTGAAGTGTCCTTGAGCAAGAGCTGCTCTGTAGCTAACCCTGACCTCTGACCTCCCTGTGGCGTTGGAAAGTGAAAAGATAATTTCCCAACGGTGATTCATAAATATCACATAATTGTATCCACCGGCTAACATATTCTGGGTATCCCGAAATTCACCAACCACTGTCCATATTTTACCTGCTAATTTTATTCTCAAGAACCCACCCTGAAACTGTCCTAGCTAACTTTTAGCTAGCTAGTTGGTGCTTCTCCATACTAACTACCACCAGTTGGTAATGCTTATAAAAGTCAAGTCCCCTGATAGCTTGCCAGCTAACGCTATTTAGGAAGCCTGTCTACTAGCTTAGCTGGCTAACATCAGCTACGTTATGTTTTATGTTGAGTAAACAGTCACAGGCTGCACAGCAAGTTGTTTTGACTGACAGCTCTTGAGCTAACTGTGTAGGACTTACAGAAAGTTTTTCATTGTGATGCGAAGTATGGATCCCTCAACAAAACGACCCAGTGACTCCTGTCCAACGACTCCATCGCGCTGGCTGCCCGCGGACATGCTCGGTACATTATTAGAGGTTTGAGAGCTGGTAGTGACATTACTTATTCGCTTTCTCTTGCTGGGCTCAGCCATGGTGGGAGAGAGAGAGAGGATGGTTTGCCTTCGCGCTAGTGTTGTGACGATCGCGAACGATCCGATTCTTTTGAACGGCTCTTTGGTATGAACGAAGGGAACCGAGTCATACTTGGTGGGAGCCGTTCTTTTTGGCTGGACGATGAGTCTAGCCCTAGAAACCCAAATGTCCGTGACTGAGTGACTGAGTGACTGACTGACTGACTGAGTGATGAAGTTACACCATTGGTCGGCTAGTCTGATGACGTCATCACATTATGACATCATCACATCATGACGTCATCACATTATGACATCATCACATCATGACATCATCACATCATGACATCATCACATTATGACATCATCACATTGTGACATCATGACATCCGGACTTCATATACGTCCGGTCGGCGGAAGCATTAGAATTTGTTTCTTCAAGCAACGAGCAAGACGTGAATAACGACAAAGACACCAAAGCTACTTTTCCCTA
>OMLI01073686.1:0-10100 GCA_900302605.1 Rondeletia loricata | reverse complement strand
GTTTTTCAAGTATTTTGGAGAATTGGGAAAGCAAAGAAACAGGCCTGTAGTTTGTGAAATGGTGTCTATCTCCGGTTTTAAACAGTGGTATCACTTTTGCTATTTTTATATTGTTGGGGAATTTACCAGATTGAAATGACAAGTTGCAGATGTGGGTTAGTGGCTTTACAATTCCTTAAAAAACAGTTTTTACTGTTGTCATGTCTATATCGTTCCAGTCAGTGGAAGTTTTATTTTTGCATTTTCTTACAGTCTCTGTGATTTCTTTTTCATCCACTGCTGCCAAAAAGATTGTATTTATATTTCTGTCCCCACTATCCTCAACAGCCCCACCTTCTATTGTCTCTGGTTCCTTGATTTTTGCTGCCAATTCTGGTCCCACATTTACAAAGAATTTGTTAAAGCCACCAACCACATCCTCCATATTATTTATGGTCTTGTCATTTTCAATAAAGTATTCCGGGTAATTTGCATTTTTAGTCCCGTTTCTTATAATACCATTTAGTACACTCCATAAACCTTTAATGTTGTTTTAATTTTTCTCCAATATTTTATTATAGTATTCCTTTTTACATATCCTCTTAATATTGGTTAACTTATTTTTATATTTTCTTTTATTTTTATGTTATTGTTTGTGTTTCCCCTGTATATAGTGTGCCAGTCAAAAACCATACCCTCTGACCACCATGCCCCAGCTTATACAGGGTCACTTCAGCAGTGGCTCCTTCAAACCAGTGAAACTAGGAAGCTGACTACATCCGATCTGGTTTACATGGTTTACATGTTTGCGAATGAATTGTCAGATCGAATGAATTGTCAGAATCGATAGATGATAGTATATTTCCCTCCTTCACACATCATCTGATTTGAAATATGTTTCTGGATCTACAGAAAAAGAACATGTTTCACATCACTGACTCTATACTGTAAATGTGTTTGGTATTGTAAAGATAAACAAATTATCTTTCTTATATGAGCTTATTTACATGCTTATCAGACAAGCCGAGCAGTCACTGGAGCTCATCAATGTGGCCCCCTTCCCCCAATTCAATCTCCTATCCTCCTCCTATATCGCCTAAACTGCATGGTCTTTTTCAGCTTACTGTGGCCTTGGGGAATATCAAACCCAAATAATTTAAAATGTTGGATGACACCAGGTATTAACATGTAAGGGAGAATTTGAGGGCCGACTTTTTAAATCTTTTTCATGAAATTATAGCAATAACTGTTAGATCTGTATAAAGGCTCAAAGATGACCTCAACAATGACCGCCCATGTTTTGAACGGCTCCGGTTCCGGAAGTGAATTTCCCATTCATTCATTCACTCCATTGACTTTCAGAAAATCCTTATATAAAGAGTTTTAAGCCTGGAACCAAGCCAACCAACTACGACATGAATCGTGACCATAAAACATTTGATTCGGAGCCAAAAAAGTGGGAAACGGGGGGGCGGGCGAAGGTACAAGACTATGTACATACTTATTTTAAGAGTGAAGAAACTACTCATCCCATAAACCATTGCGAATGATACCTTTCCACCCACAAGCTGGCCCTCACAAAAATTACACTACACTCTGGCCTGAGTTGTATTTTCACCCCTTTGGAGACTCTTGTCAAGAGATGAGGACACACACATGGACGGACACACATATCACGTATAGAAGCGGCTGCACCGCTTAAAAACGCATCATGTCAGAAAGGGAAATCATCGTTATGCTGTGGTAAACGATCGTTCAGTTCAGTGGTAGCATAGCTCCTATCGGTACCATGGATGTTTTGATCGGTACTGTGGTCACGCCAACATCGTTGGACGAGCTAGGTATGCTAGCGAGCTAGTGGTAGCACTAGCCGACAGTGACGTTCGCGCGGGTGCGGTAACCGAGCTCCACCAATCAGAGACGTCGCTGTGACACATTATGATTGTGGGTAGTGTAGTACTTCTCCATGACATCGCGAATAAAACATGTTTTTGTTAAAACAAGGTTGATATCGTACGGACTTGTGGCTTCTACAGGAGCATATACCATCGTTTCACAATCTCATAGCTCGTGGTAAGTCTACCTTGGATGGTTACGACATTATGGCTAATAATCAAAATCCTTGATTCAGAATATGAATGGGATTTTCACTTCCGGAAACTCACTGTTGAGCTCTGTACACATAGGTTTATTAAATATATAAAACACTTATTTAATTTACTGTCCACGGAATGATTACCCAACAGCCAGCCGATGTGTCTGGATTGTGCCGCGTCAAGTATACCATACAGAGGTCAGTGGAAGTATTGACTAGCCCACTCCACTCCTTTGCCAGAATTACACAGTGCCCCTGTATGCCCTATTGGCTGATTGGGAGGATGAGCAGCTACAGACCGTTTAACCTGACTCCAAATGGTATTAAAGAGCTGGCCAGGCGTTCAGCCAGAGGGGCCGGGGCCACTCAATCTCCACAGAAACTGTGCAAGCTGCTCGGCACACTGCGGAATAATGTTATTCAACCTTGACACATCATATCACTGTGATGAGGACATGGCAGACATGTTTTTCACTGAAGGATGTGGTTCAGAGACTGCAGGACCCAGGAGAAGAAGGCTGTCATGTCATGCTGCATTGGTCGCTCATCAACCTCACACATCCACCCTCTTCCTCTTCTCTCTCATCCACTTCCTCTCCTGTCTTCTTCTCTCTACATCTCTTTTCTATCCCTGGCTCCATCCACACTCAGTATCACTGAGACTCCCTCTCATCCGATCTCTTCTACTGTCCAAACAGCCCTTTTCATCAGTAATAGGACATTTCATCAATGAAACCTTAAGAGTCATCACCTCTTGTAACTCCTAACAAGAATGAGTAACATTACATTGACATCATAGTTAGCTTCAAGGGTGCAACCCTTCACTACTTATTGAAACTGACATTTTACCAATGACAATCAACATTATTCACCAAGTAACTGTCAAAGGGATTTCTCCTGCCTACAGAATTACATTGTCCTACAGAAAAGTTATTTTCTAACCTCAGCAAGTGTATTAATAATTTGTAAACTGAATCATATTCTTTGAAATGACCACACAATCTAAATTCAAGCTAAAATGTGAATGTAAGACTTATGTTCATTTTTATGAATAAATAAAAGAACTGGGCCAGGTCATACAAGGACCTCGTATTAATTTAGCTGAGCTGAACCTGAGGAGCAAGCTTAAAGGTAACAGACATTTTATTAAAGCACCGGGCAGCAGAGGTTCTGCAGGAGCATATCAATATTTTCTATTGAACGAAAGAAGAAAAGTTCATGGACACCCTGACACTTCATTAAATCCTGCCCCTCTTTACAGCAGTGAACAGCAGAATGTTGTGTGATGGGAAAATGTGAGTCGCTCTGAGACAGTTGTGTGGGAGAGAGACCCCCCTGGTCCTTATTAAGCTGTCAGGATTGAGAATGAAGATATTCAGGCATGTTTGAGATGTGTATTGAATGTTCTTGAAGTCATGAAGTAGGATGAGACCTGAATTGAATGAGATGCTCAAATAATAATTTCAAACAAAAGACTCGTGTTTGGAGGAATCAATAAGAAAGATATCACCACTCATGCAATACAATATGAATGCTGCCATGTTAATGTCTATGAACCAGCCCAGTACCCTCCCTTGCATTCACCCATCTAATATAATCAAACCGTGGACGCACAGACAAGGTCAAAAATGTTTTCTCTTGACATTTGCATTTGCATGGTTCCCATAACAACCATTTTAATTTCATCATCCATTTCAACTGGCCCCTTCCAGAGTTCATTGATCCACCTGACTCCGCTGTAGAACATGACAAGAGCTGCATTTCATTAATCCTTCCATATAAAGGTTTCATACAGTTAAAACAAATCCTATGGCTCATACCTAATTAGCATGTTTATATTGTTCTACACTTTACATTCAAAATTCCACACCAAAGTGGATAAAAGTTGTGTTGAATTACATTCACACTCAAGGCATTCCTGTTACAGATAGTAGAATAAGGGGATGTTTGTACATCATCAGAAGTAGCCAAGTGACCTAATGAAGACGTGCAAGGGACAAGAAAGTGACAAGAAAAATTCCTCAACTAGACGTTAAACAAAGAAAGATTGTGATTAGTATATGACTCAACACCCCACCTTAGCATAACACAAACTTACCTTTATCCTTACCCTCATCTGAAAGCTCTGCCTGATAACGTAACCGTTAAGTCTTGTGTCTGAATACAAACAGATTGCATCCTCAGTTGCCAGTAGGAAGAGGAGCATGAGCGATACATCAGTCAGAGCCACCCCTTCGCCTGATGGATCGCTCATAGATTAATCAGATAGAATAACGCTATATAACAGTGCCGTATGGCTTCCTGGCCCCCACTCTGCCTTCAGCTGGCTTACAAAAATCATTGCCAATAATCCCCCCCCCAAAAATGCTGTTTTAACGCCACTATGACATATATCCCCATTCTGATGATGCAAATGTGACTCAATTATTCAAGTACAATTCAATCACGGACGTGAGACAGGAACAGTTTCGTCACTTTATTAATGAGTTTAATTATTTATACCAACAAACAAAAACAGTCTCTCCCTCCATCCCTCTCTCTCAATCATCTCCTTTATACAACCGTTCTGTTCCCAACAATGACGTTTTACCCTCGGACAAGGGTGATAAAAGAGCAGGATCACATCAAATTAAAACCAACGCGTGACAGAAAAGGGGGAAATCAGCATTAAAAGAACACATTTAATCAGCTCTTCATTTTAGGAAAAAGTCAGGAGTACAGAGAATGATGTCCATGGTCTGCCAGCACGCATACAAATACACATACATTCCCTACAGTTGCGCTCAAGAAACTCACTCACCCAGTATCTGTAAAGCATACACACTAAAGTAACAGGTTAGCCCCATTACACTCATACTATACACAGTAAGCAAAACGGGAGACAGTTGGGACACAGGAGATGGAACACATCATTTGACAGATACATTTTCCCCTTTTCCTCCACACCCACCCAGACACAGCAATATCACCAGGCCACACACACACACACACACAGGCTGATCTGTGTTCACTCCCAACACCACAACCCTATAGACTCAGAGGCATGTAACATTCCCTTCACATTGAAGTTTAATGGAAAACTGTAGTTCCACCTATTGGCTAGCATGTGTACCTGCATACATACAAGACCACTGATTGGAAAGCGCACTCCAATGTCTGGATCAAAGTACAGTATCTTGGATGTTACATCATTTGCATGTGACATTGTTGGACTAAACAAAAAAAAGAAAAGCACAAACCCCTTATTCTTACCACCCCAGTGGAGAACAAATACCTCCCCCACCCCCCAAAAACACAATATAATAAATAAAAGAATCATGACAACATTCATGGGGGAACCGGGAAAGGCAAGGAGAGAGAAATGGAGGGAGAGAGAATAAAAATGAAACATTTTGTTCTGTTTTTCCCCTCCTGAACCAGGGACTGAAATGAAATCGTATTTACAGACTGAGACTGAGGATAAACAGCCCGGTTGCTGCTGCGCCGGCTCCTGTCTACTAGAGAAGAAAAAAAGAAAAAGAAAAAAAAATTACAAGAACAATAATATAATAACAATAATATAATAACAAAAAATAACAAAATAAAATAAAAGGTACTTGATATTTACAGTTTAGTAGTGAGAAAAAAAAAAGGGGGAAGAGGGAGAGAGAAGGCAGAGGGATGAGGAGAAATAAGAATGGAAGGGGAGGCTCCAAAAGTGGTTGGGTTTTGGGGGTTTGAGCATTATTTCTGGTTAGACCATTGTTGACATCAGTGGAAGTAATCTAGTGTGGTCAACTCGGGGTGAACATGCACATCTGTGTGGTGGAAGGAAGAAAACTAGTCCATGCCAATGGTAGACTGTGAGGCTGCGTAGTCATTCAAGATCAGTACCTACCATCATTACAGGACAAGAACCTGATATGAGTGCCATGAGCAGGCTGTTTGGGAAGGGGGGAAGGGGGTTCCAATCGATCGCTCTCACGAACAAAGAAAATGCATTCAAAGTCAACACATGCGCACCTTCCCCTGCACAAACAATTACTGTGTAAATTGGCTTCAATGGAAATGACAATGAAGAGCCAGGTGAGAAGTGAGAGTAGCCAGTAGTCTCTGTTCCCATAGTAGTCTCAGTGCCTGCACCCGACAAGTCATCCTTCAACATAATCATTCTGATATGAAACTGTGAACACTATAAAGTTTACATATAATTAATGAGGTGACTAGTCACCCTACAGGCTATGTGCTGGGTAATTGTATATATGACATTTGAAACATGAGGCTTCACTTCAACAGATGCAATTAGAGTCCCTCTCTGTAAGGTTATGTTATCAGTTGGACAATATCCATAGCTGGCCCCATTGGTTCCCCCTCTACTCCCTTTGGAGATGTGCAATACTCACTCTTCAGAATAACATGAAACACTGGGTTTCCAGCTAAACCAATGAAGACATGAGCTTATACTGAAGAAACTGAACATGTGCATTCTACTCTTATAAAGCTCCCTCATTCAAATAAAAGACAGTTAAGGCTCTGATATCTGAAAAGAAACAAAGACAGGCTGCATTCTACAAGACTGTGGCTCCCTCGTTTCGATGGCCAATTATTTGTAATGAGAACATTTAAACTCACCTCTTATCTAAAATGACGGACAAAATCAGCTGAATCAATGTGTTGCTTCCGTTTGGCATCAAATTGGGATAAAAGCAAATAAAAAAAACAGCCTATTCTTTTCTTCTGTTCACCGTTTGGCTGGGTGAACTGACAACACTTAAGCAGAGTTCAGAGTAGGGAGTGACAGAAAAGCCATTGGCTTTCCTTCAAAGTCTCTACAAAGTGGGTTGTACGTGCTAACACAACCGTTTCATTTTTAACTCTACTAAGGATGATTGTCAATATCAGTCAGGCCTGAAATGTGGCCCTCATTCTCAACTCCATGGCCCATCCGGACCCTATTCAACAGCACCACTGCCACGCATAAAATAAGCCAATGCAAATAAATAGAACATAAAAGGGATAAAAGTCAACTGTCATAGATTATAATACAGAAAATCCTATTGTTAGATCCACAAAACATGTACAACCCACCTCCTCATCTCCCAAACACCCCAGTCTAACCCACGCTAGTTTCCACGCTCCATTCCAACAGGCTAGATAAGGGCCGCCCTGGGCTCAGAACTGCAGCTTATAATAAGCCCAAGAATGGCTACGTAAGAGTGTCCTTACAAACACCTATACTCTCCTGAAGCCAAAAGCCACAGAATTAGCTTTATACTGGAAACAGTTAACTTCCAGGGGAAATAAGCAATGTTGAGTGTTGGTGTGGGCGTGTGTATATATATATATATGTATTTTTTTCTTTTTAAGGACTTTGGAGCCAGGAGGGAGGTTGAGAGGGAGAAGAGCAGAGAAGAGAAAAGGAAAGGGGGAAGACAAGAGAAAGGACAACAGAGGGATGGATGCTCAGGTGCTGTTGTTGATGGATCCAGGTGCTGAGCTGGGCTGGGCGGTACTGTCTGAGACACTGCCCTCTGCAGGGGGAGAGAGGGAGCAGACATGTCACCCACACAAACAGTGGAGGAAAGAATTATTTTGTGGATTCACTTGGGGCCTAGGGTCTAACAGCTTGATAAAACTGACAATATAGAAAACGTCATACTGTCTGGCAATGATAGCTAAAACATCAAATAGGGTATCATCGTTAGTTGCCATACATACCATGTGAGGCAGGCGACGTCTGTGCGCGAGCGTGAGGAGGAATGAGTGAGGAGTTCAACTGGGGCTGGATAGACAACTCTGAGAGAGCAGAAAAGGCACACAAAGGTTTCATTCCACACAAAATACTAACAGCACAATGACATTACAAACGTGTCAACATTTGAATGTGACCAAGAGTGAACATATAAGTGAAGGTAATCAGAGGTTGAGAGAGAAAGAGATAGATGGAGAAAAACGGAGGAAAAAGAAAGATCAAGCCACAGACAGATAAACTGACCGACGGGGCTGAAGTTGAAGAGGAGCGGCAGGTCTCGTCCGCTGGGCAGGCGGGTGTTGGGCTGGCGCAGCTCATCAAAGAAGGCGTGGGCGCAGGCCTCCAGGGGAGACAGCCTGGTCACCGGCGTGTATTCCAATAGACGAGAGCAGAGTGAGATGGCCTCCGGTGGGGTACGAGGCTTAAACACCTGATGGAGGAGGATGGGGAGGGAGGAGAGAATGGATGGAAATCAAATAAATGTAGGGCTTTGTATGACAGTTCTGGAGAGTATCAGTCCCACCAGGAATTTGGGTTTTCGTAATTGCAAGACTTATTCTTGCAAAAATAACTGGAATGTTTTGAGATGATACCAACCGCAGATTACTTTTTAAAAGAGAACATAGGCAAATACTTATCTGAATGTTTCAGAATGTTTGCCATTTGCAACATTTTTAGTTATAAATATGAATACTTTGAACTGATGTGTGGATAATTGGTATTTAGCACTGATGTTCACCACTAAAGGGAGAGTACCTTTGTCCAAGGGTGTGCTTTGATCTGTGGGAATTTGAACTCTGTGTAGTTGGGGTTCATCTCTCGGATCTGCTCTCTTGTTGGAGTTCCCAGAACCTGCAAAATAAGGATGGCAGGTTATTGCATGTATAATCAATATTTGTTACAATTATAAGCATGTCTGCCCATCCACAAAAAGGGAGGAGGGATTTGTCACTGCAGGTCCTGACATAGATATCCGTTTTATATCAAATTCACAGCTTGCGGATCCATTGTCCTTCTGGCTACGCTGATCTCTATTCGCTCACTCCAAAATCTGGATGTAAGTATACAACCAAACTGAACATTTCCACCTCTTCTGGGGAGTTCTTACATACTGGTAATTAGGGATGGGTATCGTTAAGATTTTAACAGTACTACTACTCTTACCGATACTGCTTATCGATCCGGTACTTTAATTTTTTTTTGGAGAAAAAACAAACAAATTAAGAACAGAATTAACACTGCTTTATTTTCTCATATAAATTAACTTTGAGTAGCAACCGCAACAGCATTGTTTTGAACATAATGCAGCTGTGATAATGTAAATGTAAAATAAATAAAATAAGCAATTATTTACGTGTTTCCTATGCGCGCCGGAATAGGGGGGACACCGGGATTTTTTGTCCCCCAACTTTCAGCTTTTATGGAAAATGTTTTTTGGCGAGAACGTCTAAGCTACTGCTGAGTGGAGTTTCTCAAGCCTCCGTCAATATTCAAGATTCAATACTTTATTGCCATGTCAACAGAGTTGATTGGAATTTGTCTTAGTGAGCTCACAGACACAGACAAGCGAACTGAAGATCTACCTTCGCTCTACTATGACGGAAAAACACCTCAACCACCTGCTTTTCCTGCACATCCACAAACAGTTGACTGATGAGTTGGACCTGAACGAGGTGTTGAAAAGCTTTTGCTTTGGGAGTGACAGGCGAACCCAGTAGCCTACTTTGGGAATTCGGGGAATAACCGCGGCCGCGGCTCCTGTCCATGGTGCTGATTGATTGACTGACTGATTGATGGTTATTGTTTATTGTTATTGCCTTGGATTTTGCTAATAATAGATGATAGGGCTGGGCGATTAATCGAGTTTCAATTTCAATTACGATTTTGGCTTCCCACGATCATGAAAACAAGATAATCGAGATAAAACGATTATTGTGCCGCATGCAGTGTTGCTCTCATTTTGTCTTGTTTTGTAAATGCAGCGCACCCTTCCTTCGCAGCGGCGCGCTCCGCCCCTCCCCCCAAGCCCAAACATTAGTTTCAGCTCGAGTTGAGAACAGGGAGGAGGGAGCCACGGCGCGTTTCTATTGTTATTTTGAAACATCCTTGGTAGAATTTGTAGAAGATGACAGAAAGACAGCCTTTGGTCGAGAAGAAAGGTAAAACAAATTCATTCGTGTGGAAACACTTTGGTTTCGAGGAGTCAGACTTGTTAAAGTTCAATAAGCACATATGATGTTCTCAAAGTCAATGAGTAATCATGTTTAATAATCGTGATCTCAATATCAATCAAAA
>OMLI01073674.1:0-19966 GCA_900302605.1 Rondeletia loricata | reverse complement strand
GCTCGATATATTCTGCATTTCACAGTATTAACCCCGTCTGCGGTGAGTTCTCTGTCAACTGAATGGTAAATACGCCTTGTGAAGAGTCTCACTGAGCACCACCGAGCCTTTTAGACAACTCTAACTCAGAAGCTTAACTATATTAGCACAGAGTGAACGGGGTTCAAATGGATACCAATGTGACGACTGGATGTCAAACCATTTAACAAGAGCAGTCCGAGAGACCGCAAGTCGAGCCCGCCCGCATCAGTGTTTTTGTGGCATCTCGGTGACCTACGATCTTGACCTTTGACCTAAAATTCTGAAAAAAATCTCCAACCTAGGTGCTGACATATGGTATCACCATGTGAAGTTTAATAACAATCGGTCCAGTGGTTACTGAGTTATGACCGCGGACACACACACAGACACACACACACACACACACACAGATAGGGTCATTACAATAGCCTCGCTTCCCCTCCGGGGCTCGACTAATGACAAACCATAATAACATAAATAGCAAGTGAGTGAATACTAAGAAATGGAAAATGGTTTGTATAAATATGCTCGGACATATCCGAAACAGATGCAAGGCTACTGTAATCTAGAAGATTACTCAATCTGATGTGATCTAAGGAGTTTAGTAAACTATTTATTATTGTCTCAAGCTATTTTCTTACTGGTCTCCAAATCAGCTGCTCAAGTCAACTGGACTAGATTCTCTTATGAAGCTATAGGAAAGTTCTTAGTCATAATAAGGGTAAATACTGTAAGTCAAGCCACCGTCTCAAGTCATTTGAACTTGATCTGTGTCTTGTTTGGTGCACTAAATGCTTCATGAGATGGCCATACAGCTGAAAAAGCAGTTATGACTGTCAAAGCTAGGGACTGTACATTGAATAAACTAAATAGTTAACTGAATTATATGCTTTTGATGAACATTTCTTATTATTTATATTGCTTTCTCACCAGCCCTCCAAACTCTTTCAGGCCACTGGAAGCCCTCGGTCAGGTTTTATCAGTGAGTTAACTCCAACGAAGTAGGCCAGATCGATAAGCACATTCTCAGAAAGGAGCCAGAGAGGAGAGTCAGAGGCGCGGGGGAGAAGGGGAGCAATCAGAGTGCTATGGATGTGTGTGCCTTCAGGAGTGGATCGATGCACTGACAGCAGCCCTGCTTTGTTCTCTCACAGTGCTCAGATGTTAGGCGTGCTTTACATGATTGCTTAAAGGTTTTTGTTTGCCTACTTGTGTGTTTGTTTGTCATTTTGTTCTACTTACAGTATATCCTGCTGTCCCTTCTGTTGCAAGTTAGGGAGGTAGTTAGGTTGACCAGCTTATGTATCGCTGTTTCTAACATGCCCATGGCATACTATAAATATTTGTAAATCAATAGGGTTTTTTAAATTAGCATTTCCATATTTCACACTTTTAAATGTTATTTGACACATTTCTGGTCATGGATAATGACATAGGGTCAAACTAAGGGCAAAAAATCATAAAAAACAAGTTGCTATTTATTTATTTTCTATTTATTTATTTGTAAGGGACCATGTACAATATTAAACATAAATGTTGCCATGATGTATTGTACCAGATTTAGCTTCAGCTAATTTCCATCTGCAGTCCCTTATTATGAATATACAATTTCAAAATAACGATTAACCATAACCTGTGGTCCCTAACCTATACCAGATCAAGTGTGGAAGTGTTCAAAAAGAAATTGGTGGCTTTGATAGGTGCTCACACAGAGACCAGCAGTCGCATCTTTCAAACGTTTTCTTTTGACAAACTGGCCTTTGACATCCTTTGTCAGTTTCCTAGTCCCAAGGAATTTTTCATCATTACTACACTGCATTCTTCTTGCTTATGCCACATGGCTACCCAAACCAAGTTAAGCACTTTGCCTCTCCAAATACTCTGCCAAGAATTACGTCTAATAAGAACTTGTGTGTGCCTGCTTCCTCACAGAAAGGTGTTGACCGCAAAGGACAAGTAGGTGTCAATAGATCTGCTCTCAGCGCCTATGGGACGTTGAGACACTTGAGCTCTTTTCCAAGGCTTAATAAGATAGCACAGATGCGCCCTTGTCTGAGAACAGCCCTGCGTCTCATTGTACTTTGGCCTCCCAACCCTGCCATTGCAAGACCCCTATTGCATTGGTCGCATGAGAGGGTCTCATTAGGACAGACAAACGAAAACCGGGGTCAAGGTATATAAAGGTAGCCAGAGCTAAGGAGCATGCCTCTAAGACGGGTTGGGAGCTCCACCACGTCCCAGGGCCACCCCTCCAGACCTCTGGCCCTCCCCATCATGACCTTCAATATCCACCATTATTTGATGAAGCAGAGCTTGATAATTATTTTGCGTGGATGAAGAAGGGCGCACAGTGTGAAAGGAGTGTCTCAGTCTGAGGGAAAGGATAGTAGGGGATGACAGAAAAGAGGGGGAAAAAAAACTAACACAAAAAAAAGATCAAAAGCAGGCCTTTCGCTTTTCATGCCTCAGAGGCTCCAAAGAGGATAAGGAACAATTGGGCCCTGGGTATCCTGTCCTCTCTGGCAATTAGACTCAGCTGATGAAGTGAAAGGGATGAATGGCAGGGTTCAAGGCCTTCTCTAGGATTCACACAACAGGGTGTGTTTTCCCCTTCTTCTCCTTTATCTTCATCTCCCTTTAGAGTGGCACAAATGCAGCTGAAATATTTCTATATGAAGACAATGTGATTCAAGGTGCCAAATCTTAATCATGAGGGCTGATGAGATTGAAGAGGTGTGAGAGTAGCTAAGGGGCACAAACATTTTCAAGACACTGCACAAAGAGGAGATGCGCTTACGTGATCACAAGCCATTTTTATGGAACGTATATCATGCTAAAAGTTTGAATTACATATTTATCAGTAAAATCAACAAACACCTATTAAATACTGCACTGCGGGTGGTGGATAGTGTTCAATAAGATAAAGCAGATGCACCTCACATATGGACAATTGTTTACCCAGATAGTGTACAATGTGTTCAGGAACTGATTAGTGAGTTGTTACCAATTGGAATCCACACTAATTTAGCTTAGACAAAGAGCATGATCACCACACAGAACTTTTAAAAATGTTCTTTTCAAATATTAGAATAAAATATTTGACAAATTCAAATGCATTCCACACACCATTTTCAATCTATGTATTGTTGTTCTTTCTTTGATGCTGACAAAAACTCTCTGAGCCACTGTTAATAAAAATAATGTTATTTCACCATACATATTGTTGTTTTATTAACAGTGTGGGGAAAATATAGTATATTTTGAGTGCCACTTTGTGCAACACTATTACTGTAATGTTATTGTAACATTGTCTTTTTCAGTGTAATACTATTATAGGGTGTCACTGTCAATAAGTGTGGCAAACAAATTACTGTGGCAAATACAATCATCTACTGCTTTCACTGAGACAAACAGTAAAGAAAAGGGATTTCCAGTTCTGTGTGAGAAAATCAAGCAACTTTCACACATTTACTGGTCAACGTTGTTTAAAATGTTGCAAAGCATCCATTATTTAACTCTTCCAAACATGTAGATGAATTACAAGCAGTTCTATAGAAATCTAGTCTCATCATATGCTACATGGAGGATCCCACAAGCATTATAAAGACATGCCACACCCCAACAGAAATGAAAAGCATCACAAGTGACATAATCCACACCACTGCACCCAGCCATGGCTGAACCCACCTTATCATGTCCAGCAGTGCAGAGTTGGGTACTCTGCCAACGACAAGTGCTTTGTCAAAGTAC
Source organism: Rondeletia loricata (assembly GCA_900302605.1). Classification (NCBI taxonomy): domain Eukaryota; kingdom Metazoa; phylum Chordata; class Actinopteri; order Beryciformes; family Rondeletiidae; genus Rondeletia; species Rondeletia loricata. The sequence continues at coordinate 16,195 of OMLI01073674.1, read as the reverse complement.
TGTATGTTCAGGCTTTTTAACTTTGAGTGCCATGGAACTCCTTTTTACTATAACATTTTCATTTTTACTGTCAACTAGCTTACACAGTGAGCTATGGTGATGTGAAGCTAATCGAATTGCACTACAATACTGAATTTAAATTTGGTCACGCAGCATGCTGGCCTATTCCAGATTACAGTACAGCAGTTTTCTTCTTACAATTTCAAAGCTAGTGTTGTAAAATGAAACAATTTATTAAAATATTAGATTTTTACAGCAGCACCCTAGAATTTGCTTGCCAGTAAATCACTGCAGTGTTCTGGATATAGGCTTCTCTCATCTGAAATGCCACCCACTAGCTGCCAGTAAGTTACCATAAATTTCACGGAAAATGTCTTACAGTGAGTGGGTGCATGGCAGTAAATGGGCCCAGAAGCTTTAACGATGCTGCCACACTGCACTAAAACCTTAAGATGATTAGTGATATTCTTAAACCTAGACCACTGATAATGTGTTTAAAGAAGCGATACGGCTTTTCCAAGCTTTGAGTTCAAAGTCTGAGAAGCATGGGGTCAGAATGCCAATGGGCTAAATAAAGAGTAGCCAAAATGGGCTTTGGGGGATTTGAAACTTAGGCCCCTGAACCCCTTTGATCACAACAGAGCTGCAGCCAAAGAAATACCGAGTATCAAGTTCCTGTGACTGTGTTGCTGCCAGGGAATTGTGAGTTTGGCATGTGCAATGAAATGTTATATGTTCAATAGTAAATAGGACATATTTCCTCTTTTCAGATGCATCAAAAAGTAGTGTAGTTTAAACATGTATTGATCAATTTTTGGACAGCACAATCTAAGAAGGCTAGGAAGTACAGTAGGTAAACAGTATCTTCTTATGATAAATCCTCAAATGTCAATTCAAACAAGAGCAGTTTGAGGTAGTTTACTGAAGTTGGTCCCCTTGGTGGGGCCAGGTTCCCCCTGGCTGACTGACCGTGTAGAACTGTTGTCAGTTTAGCTCTGAGACAAACCACAACATGATCAGGGTCTTTTGACATTTTTATACCAAGTTGTAAGAGTAGAAAACCCCTATCTGCTCTATAGACACTGAGCACTGAGCACTAGCCTATCCTCCGTCATGTCAAGATACCTGAAGTCACTGTTAAATGAAAATGAGCAAATAATCTAAACTCATAATCAATCAAAACCTAAATTATGCATGTTTATTATCTTCCTGTCAATTATAGTATAACACCTCTAGGCAGCTATATCAACAACTGATTAGTGTTGGAGACAGACATAATGACAAACAGAATATATGAGAGGGAAGAGGATTCAATTGGAGAATTTCAATTAGCCTAATGCATGGTCTTTATACATTTCCTCATGGCTCTGTTTGTTAGCTCATATTTAAACAGTTATTATGTTTTAATTTAAACAGTTCCATTCCACATTAAAAGTATTCAAACCACACACAACACACACACACACACACACACACACACACACACACACACACACACACACACACACACACACACACACACACACACACACACACACTGTAGTCCAGTTAGATTGTCTGAGACAACAGCTTCACGGGATTATCACATATGGCATGACTGACTTCCACTCAGTCTGAGAATGTAGAGCAATAGACATGTAGTAGTAATGTAGTTGTAGTTGTTGTAGTTGTAACACACAGTGACTGTGTGGCATCCATGTTAATTCTCTGATGATAAAGAGACTAACAGAATAGTCTGAATAAACACAAATCTATGACTTAATCTAATTATTTTACTTCACTTTATTCAAGTCATATTCTGAGTATTCACACTTTATATAAAGCTTGTGTACAAGTGTGGTATTAGTCACATTATTGGCACATGTACCTGTGTACACCACTATCCAAGCAAGCTTATCAATTGGGGTTTTCACCACTTTCAACACTTGACTTTAAGAACTTCTCTAGTTGTTAATATCTACAACCACTAGCTTGGCTTACATCGAGCCATCGTGCTTCTTGAGCTGTAGAACAATATAACTTGTCATAAAGTTTCCTAGGAGCAAAACACAATATGACAGCCACAATATGACTGAAGTTTGTCACAGAAGAAAAATGGTAGGAGGGGAGGGAAAATTAACCTATTTGTTCAATAACAAAATGCAAAGTTGCATGAAACAGGAATATTAATCAAGCATTTTTGTAAACATTTTAACCAAAGTATCCTCATATCAGTGGCTCAGTTGGCTAAGGTGCAAACCATGTGACACCATCATCCTGGGTCCAGTCCAGTCCAGCCCGGGACCTTTTTCTCTCCCAATCTTTCCTGTCTCTCTCTGTTATGACCTACCCAATAAAGGCAAAATGGCAAGAAATAATCTTTAAAAGAGTGATTATAAGTTAAATGATATGTAGAGGAAGTTATATGGTTATAAGCTATATAGTTCATTTATATAAATATATATAAATCATCACTTTTAGTGCCTCCAATAATTTTATCTGAGACTTTCTAGCATGAAGGATATCTTCCCATTTATTTACACTGAAATGAACAAAAATTTATTCCAATATTCAGTCTATTAACAACGACAGATCCCTCATACTCCTGATGACACAAGGAGTAGGGATGCACATGATAATGGACATCTTGTTTTAATTGTTCATATATTCTGCTCTTTTTTTAGGTGACAGGGCCATTACTCCAGAGTCACCACGTATCAGCAGCATCACAGAGGATTAATGGTTTCACTTGTGCTAGTAAGAAATGTTTAAGTTGTCCCGATTATCAGTGCAAGAAAAAGAATAATGGTTATTTGTCATTGTGTTAAGCAGTGAGAGAGACTAATCTAACAAAACACTGAGTTAAGCACGTGATTAAGCCTTTCTGGAAATGGAGTGTATTGCATTGTGCAAGGTCTGAAGAGTAGACTTCCTTCCTTCAGGAAAGTTGGACATGTGTCAAACTTGCTTGTAGAATTGATATACACTACAGTAATCAATCAATAGCTATACTATTGTATATAAGAGGTATTTATGTTTTACAAAATAAAGCTATGTTGAAACGAAGGTAAATAGTAAAATGCAAATAGCAAATTCCACCTACACTGACAAGAGAGCGCTCTACCTCTTTGATTCCTCTTTGAGAAAAGACCCGATACATCAGTGAAAAGCTGGTGAATCTACCTTCAAAACTGCAATTTAATATTCTCTATATAACCATCATTGGCCTGATGTGGGTAACTCAGAGTGAGACTGGGTAAGCTGACAGTGATCTACAGGTCAGAAGGTCAGAAAGGCTTCCTCTTTACATACTGTGTAAAAACAAATGATCTAGAGCTGCAGAAACTAGGGGTGCAGAATCAGGGACCTTAAAGGCGTTAGCAATCAATAACAATAGCAAGCAATCAAGGAAGCACCAAAGAAAAATAGAAACAGAAGAAGCAGAATTGGGCCTCCAGAATGTTACAGTAAATGCATTTTCCTCAGTTGAATAAACCATCATAGCAATACGTACCAAGTTCAAGTCAACACTCACAAGGCCAAACACGTAATAAATGTGACAATAAATGACCGCAAAATACGTCATAAATTACAATGTAAATTCAAAGATTTAGAATTTGAATTTAAATGTAAATTGGGGCTTATAGTTAGTTTGTAACAACAGCAATTACCACCACCAATAGCTGCCATACTACCCATTTAACACGTTTGTCTGGCGGAGGATTTTTTTCAGCGGCACAGTCCCCGAAGCTTTTGTACCGGTTGTGCAGGCATGTTCCTGCTCCGGTAATCTCCTACATTATTTTCCTTGTCTGTCACCTTTATAGTATCTATTAGCCACTCTCTACTATCTGTTTGTGGGGCATTTTCTCTTCCTTTTCCCCATGAATGTTTTATATATTGGAGGGAGAGTGATTGTTCTTTGCAATGAGGCCAGCCCGTGGCCTCAGTAAGACAAATTGCTCCAGAACGTCTAAATGGCAGTCAATGATAACTCATTGTAAGGAGAGTAAGTGACTTCCAATGGAGTGGATAGGGGACAGAGAATAATGGCAGAGCACAGGTGAAAAATAGATGTTTGGCTCTGTGTAATTACTCCATTAGGGGGCTCTCTGTTAATCTAGCAAACCACAGCAAGTGTTTTTACCGCGATGAGGAGGTGACGGGTGGAAATGACTACAACTGGACAGAGAGGAGCCCCGCTACCTCCCCAATCACAACACACACTATGAAGTGTTTACTAATGGACAAATGTGCTCTCAGTCTCTGCTCTCTGCAACATCCCACATCAGCTACTCCAGTCACAAGTAAGGGTAGTGATAGATGTATTGACAAAGTTCATGATTGAGCTGACATATTAATTACCTGCAGTACGGTCCCGTGTGTTCAGCCTGCTCCAACCTCCTCTGTATCAATTGTGTATTGGTGGATGGATCAGCTGTTAGCCTGTTAAACATGAAAATCTGGGTTAACACAAACAGGGACAAAGGAAAAGCCACCCACTGGAAATCAACACCCCCATTCTGCTGATTCCCAGACAAACATAATGATAAAAAATGTTTGACCATTTGGTGTCTGCTGCTTCCGCCTGTGGCAATCTAGACAAAAGAAGCCTGTGAAAAAAAGGTCCAATATGGTCTTAAGAGTTTATTCTGACCACACAATCTGTTTTCTTAAGTCAACTTTTAAAACACTGCTATGAGCAGTGCCCACAGCTTTATCACTGAAGCTCAGATTGACCTTGTAGTCACCTTTATACTATTTCCCATCTGTTTGGGTTCCACCCCATCCCAATTGGCTTTAGGCCCACTTTTGTATTGGGCTTTCTCAGTGGAACCCTGAATAAAACCCTGTAGGAGGCAAAATACTTTCTGTTCGGCCTATTTCTGAGAAACGTTAGCTTTGCATCTCAGCATTTCTTTCCACACTCCACAGTTACATGGGCTGATTTCGGACTGTTCAGGCTATTTTCACTTAAAATACAGTCCCATGTGCATTCATGAAAGAAACCCAGTCAAGTAGCTAAACATGTGTGAGAGATTTACCCTTGCATACTGTTTTTCACATGTTGAAATCTCAAATCTGTTACCAGTCCTGTAGCCTAATATATATGAGTGTTGTAGTCAATATTGTGGTGGTAATTAAAAACTATGACCTCCAGTTAGTCCGGCAAACATCCACCAATATCAACAAAAATCTATTAGGCCTATATTCTCAGAGAAGCATTAATTAATTATTTTCCTTAAATGACCCTACTAAATTTACTTTACCTAACTGAAAAAACACACTGAAAGTAGTCAGCAGGCAGGTGTAGGCTCAGAACATCATACAAAGGCGTCCAGCTTGACTATTTTGATTGTCCCAGAAGCTACAGGTTGTGGTGAGGGGACGTCCACGTGCTGAGGACAGAGAGAGATGCCATTACCACTCCCTGCAGGAAAGGAGCACGGTGACCCGATTAAAGCGAGAATGTCTGGGTCACGGTCTTGTTTTTCAATGCTTAATTTGTCTATCGATAGTGACACGGTCCGTGGCTTGCACCTACCTGTAATATTATCTTCCTAAAAGTCGTGGTTCAGACAGAGACCTTGTCACTGTAACCCAACACGGAGTGAGAGAGCGGATTGGCCCGCAGCTCGCTGCAGGGAGAGAATGTGTGGCTGTAAAGTGGCGGGCTGCGGCGCCGCTCAGTGGACGCTCCTGTCTCAGAGCGTGTCTGTCTCAGAGCGTGTTCCCCGTGTCTCTCAGTGGACGCTCCTGTCTCAGAGCGCGTTCCCCGTGTCTCTCAGTGCAGTGTCCTGTCTCAGAGCGCGTTCCCCGTGTCTCTCAGTGGACGCTCCTGTCTCATCAAACTGTGGTCCAGTATACACCGCAGACTGCTTGACCCGGGATAGGCATTTTTGAAAATACAACATACAATGAAGACATTTTATTGCAGCTTGAAAGCATTATTGCTGTGGGTGGGTTATAACTAATGAAAAATCACTACATTCATATTATATTCCTATAGGGAATTATAGTGTGGTACTCAATATTGAGTCGATAATGATCTTATCGTAATTTATGTCATTTTTCTATCACCTATGGTATCTCTATAATATCCCTATAATATATTATGTATAGTTTATATTTGCTGTGATATTTGTTACATGCTCTAATTATAGCATTAGGCCTACTATAGTTATCTTTTGTTACGTATTATACACTGAAGACATTTTTCTTCCACCCTGAAAGCAGCATGCTCTGGGTAAGTGTTGTCTATAACATTATAGATAATAGGCCACATTGCATGCTAGTATAATACAGAGGTGGCTGTCTGTTGCTGAGAACTGCTGTAACCTACTCTTGTGTAAAGGTGATGATACAAGGTTTACCTTGATTAGCTTTGATAGATTAATTAATAGCACATAATTGAGCATGTATACTGTGATCTCATTGCGGTGGGTCCTGTGGCTTTGTGGGGTTTAGGCTTCTGCCTGACTGACTGACGGGTGTAGCTGGGTGTAGCTGGGTGGCTCCCTGCCTGCAGGAGGAAGAGAGCAGTCTGCCATGACACATACTGGACCTGTAGTGCCTGCCCACACTAACACACCACACAGTCCCTGACACACAGGCCCAGGCACAATAAACTACTTTTTTTTGGTGTCAAATAGGCTACTGTGTGAAGACAGTTCATCACAATCTCTGGATAACCAATCTAAATTTGAGCTCATTCAGTTTGTTCTGATATGAATCATGTATAGGTACATCAGATTAATGTGCTGGTCTTATCTTTTAGGTACACAGTCATTGTCAATGGGTCTGCTGGTGTAATGTTGCCCTATACGCTGTAGTTCACCTGAGCTGAATCTGGTTCGCTTGCTTTGGTACCCTTTGGTGTACAAGCAACAAACAAGTTCACAGTGTCTGTGGTCCGGGCTGCTCGGGGCTTCCTTTGCATCAGACGTACTGCCCTTCATCTCATGCTAATGTAGTACAAAAAAGATATCTGGCTTTAAAGACATGGCAGTCAGTTAAAAAAAAAAGGCTCTGCTTAGTGTTAGAAGCCATAAATGTGATAGAAGACTTCAAGAGGAAGACCCAAGACTGGCAGTCCAAAGATGAGTGAGAGGCGGCCAGGCAACATGTTTTTTTTTCCCCATCCAGAGGGATATTCTGTGGCCAAGCTTGATTATTAGAGATGAAGGACAGGCTGAGAGGATGTGGGATTGTTAAATCCTTGAATCCTTTCACCAAAGCCTCTCAAACATTCTTCTGCACTCCATCTCTAAGCATTTGATGGTGCATCCTTGATTTCCCCCAATTTTCTTTTTGAGGCTGAATGACATTCAGATTCCCTGATTATATGCAAAAAGGAAATACTATTTGGCTCTGTACTGCCTCACAACGTAGATATTTAGAAATTATACTGTCATATACATTTGTGACGTTTATATTCCAAAAGAGCTGTTGGCAATAAGTATGGAATCAGATTTTGAACAAGAATGCATGAACTCATCTCACCAACAACTCATCACTGAGCTTTGTAGACAGCATTGCAGCCGTCTACGGTGTTATATGAAACCCAGGCTGTGGATTCAAAACCTCTGCTCCCCTCGCTATGAGAGGCTGTGCGTCATGTGATGCCCTGTCCATTATTGCCAGCATATTTGAAAAGTGCTAAGCCTTGAAATGAGTCCCATATTATTTAAGACCGGACGGGAATATTTCACGGCAGGAGGCAGAAAATGAGACCTTCCCTCAAGAGACTGCCTGCAGTGCGTTCTACTTGGTGCAGCAATCGGAAGGTCTCATACTGTGCAAAACACACTTGAACAAACAATTATATATTCATCAACAACTCTTTTGATGATTTGTCTTCGTTCCTTTTATGTTGTTGGTTATGTTGGAAAAATGGGGGAAAGAAATGCAAATCTATAGCATAAATATGGAGGGACCTCTGGTTTTGTGCTTGCTAAGATTAGTATCACCACAGACATCAGGGTACAGTGAGTAATCAGCGACCCATAAAATAAGGTGTTTTATCACCACCTCAGGAGCAGGAACACATTCCAGGGAAACTGGAGATCCCTATAGCTTTGAGTTACACCCGGAGCATGAGCAGCAGCAGGCTCAAAACGGAAGCTAGCCAGATTGATTCTTGAATCGTCAGTGCTGCTGGAAATCAGATCCCGGCATTGTGAGATTAGCCATCGACAGCGCCTGTGTTCTGGTGCATGATTCCATAAATGTGTAACAGAGTAGAAGTGGGACTCAGTTGTCTAGTAACAATACTGTCTTTTGACTGGTTTAGGAGCGTGCAGTAGAACTATAGCTCTAATGGCAGCACAGCCACGTTTCATGCTTGTAGGCACAGCACTCATGGGTTCAAGGGTGGGAAGAGAGGGAAACTTCCTGAGGAAGCTGTCATCCTTACTAGAATAAATGACCTCTGTAACACAAGTAGGTGTGTTGTAGTCACCCGCTCAAACTGCCGTCTTGCATAATTACACAGCATTATTGTGTGGATCTTTGTTTTGGTATTCTCTTATTCAAGAGCAACAGTAGTAGTAGGCCTGTTTACTCAGATATGCATTGCCTACATGGTGAAAAATGGATCCCCTCTGTGCAGCAACTGCACGGATGATGCATTATTTTTTCTGACAGGATTGATTTTTTCTTCTTCTCACTGACATTTGATTTGATTTTGGTTATCCAAACATTAAATTATGAAATTGTTATCAAACCAAAATGACCATCCAGCCATTACAATTTGAAGCTGGCTGACATATAAAATATGATTACATTTCATTTCATAATGTTGAACAAACTACTCAATTTGCACCCAAAAGTAGATATTCCTATGGGAAAAAGTCAAACAACAAAGCATTGCTTAATCATTGAAACTTCAACTGGCAGTGACCTTTGGGATGGATCCATATCTCGGTTCCTGGAAGAAATGATGTGGATGGCAAGCAGTTGTGTCCTTTGTGTTTTGTGAAGATATTGAGTGTTTGAAGTGTTAACACTGACACTAAGCCTTTGGGGCGAGCAGGCGAAGGCAGCATGTCACACAATGGGATGGGACTTGGATCTTTGCTTCCCCTTTTCCGACCTCTGACCACTACTGGTTTTCAGGGTTGCAGTAGCCGTGGCTCCTTGGGGGCAGTGTCTGCCTTGATCATATCATCACAATGTGCAGCAATAGGAGCATTATTTAGTTAATAATTGGATCCTTGAATAAAATATTCGTACTCAAGTCTATAAGTGATGTTTTATTCTAAATGTTCACTTTAATTTCTGTATTTCATAAGCTTCACCTATATCATTAATCTTGTATCTTGGGGTGTAAGCATTTGGATAAAGCTTTTGATTGAAAAATGGTGTTGTAGTTAAATGAAAGTAAATGGCTTTCACCTCATGCAAATCAGACACCGTCAACAAAATCCTATACTGTATGCCTGCTGTATGTTTTACTGTACAACATTATTGTGCAATTGTGAAATTACAATTTCTATTGTCATTGCTAGGCTTCTTTATTCAGCCAGCATTTATCTGTATGGCGACTTAAAGTGTCTTGGCCGTCTATTAGGCATTTCCTGTTATGGAAATGACCTTTGTTAATGAAAGTTTGAATTTTGGATGACAAGGTTTTTGTGTGATCTCTCCATTTGATATTCCTCCAGTAGCTTGGCTGACATAATCCATTGAGGCCACACATAAAACAGTGTGCCATCTGCACCTGGAGCATGGCTATCAGCTCTGTTTTTTTCCTCGCCTTTGCTTGAGCTTTCTCCTGCCTGTGTGTAGCCTGACCCTGCTCTTCCCGTTCCAGGCTACAGAAGCCAAACCAAAGGCAGCTTTCAAGCGGGACTGTCTGCTCAAATCAAGTCAGAGGCCTTTTTAGAATCGGTTCAGAGATCATAGCCAGTTGAAGTCAGGGAAGAGGATGACCCGCTCCTCGAGGCTTGATCGGATCTTGGCCCAGTCAAACCCAGCAGGGCTCAGTCTCTGGACAGCTTCGTCTCTGCAGGCTTTGACTCTGTGATAGTGCGAATGAAAGAGGGCACCGAGAGAGCAGCAGTTCTGATGTGTCAGGCTCAATGTCCTGGCAGTCTCACAGAGCAAAGTGGGCAAAGCAAAGGACACAGCCAGCAGGCACAGGGCCAGAACAAGACCCCTATATTGTGTGACATGTCATCTAATGGCTGTCCTTTTGTTTTAACTTTATGCATCTGAGATGAGTTGGAGCCAGTGACACAGGTCAGAATTAAAAATGGGGAAATCTAAACAGGCTCTCTTTGAACATAGCGATTATATTTTTTATACTCTAAAATTATAAGGTGGATATCACTCTGTTAGCAGCAAGAAATATAATTACCTTGCCTTATCCATTTTCAAAAGTAGTATCTGCTGATTTACTGTTTTCTCCATCTGTAATTAGAATGAGGCTTTATTTGTACATGCAATAAGACCGGGTGTTCAAAAAGACATGATTACGTGGTAAGAAATCTATATCGTGAGAATATTTCTGGAGTCCCTTGCTTACTTTGTGATAGAACGACAATGTCAGATCTGAGAAAACGTTTGAATTCCCCTCACTGTAATCATTGCTACATATTGGGATAGAGCGAGCTAGTTGTGTCTTGTTGACACACAGGATTATTCCCCCCGTGTTACCGACCCTTCTCTACTTGACTCCCCTCACTCCCACCTCCACAGATCTCAGCATTCATTAAGATTACGTATTTACTTTAAGCCCGCGTCTCTTTGCATAATGGCAAGCAGGTTCCGTGGCTGGCACTGTGTTTCAAGGGCTTGGTGAGGATAGGACTGAATTTTAAACATGGCGTGTCTTGCCTCGAAGTTGACCTTGCACAAAAAGCCCAGTGATCTCATTCTTCGCTTCAGTAGAAAGCTTCTGATTCTCTCTGTTGCAGTGTTGCTCCTGTAAGAAAGGAGCCCTGTATGGCCTGCATATCACTGCAGGCTACCTCTACAGACTCCCTCCACTCGCTCTTTTCACAAGAATGGGCGGGTAGAGAAAATGGCTCAATTCATAATGCTTTGATATGGAAATCTAGGTTAATTTCTCCCTCCAAAGGGAGTAATTTACTAGCAGAGAATATAATCCAGCTATATGCAGCAAAAGAGAGCAGCCATGTTCAATTTCACCACAGTAAAACGTGTCTCCAGTTATTATCTTAACAAAGATAGCAAGCATGATAAAGCTATTATTTACATTTGGAGCCTGGTGTTAATGTGTGTTGATATCGTACCTTAGTTAATATTGTATAGTGTTAGAAGTCGCGGCTCCTTGTGTTAACCAGTCTAATCTCCCACAAGGGGATGGCAGTAAGTTGATATCGCCCAGCTCCCATTGGATGTAACTTGATCTTAGACTTACTCCAGGCCTGTGGACCTTTAGCTCAGCCGAGGTCACAGAGGTACCCTCAATACATCGAGGCCACATTGTTCCATCCACTCATATGGATTAAGTTAAATGGCCTTGAGCTGTGCCATGGCCCTTGAAAGCTCCGCTTGGCACACCTATCTGTTACACAGCGCAGAGGACGGACTCTGCTGTCTCACACAGTTTGCTGGTGTACGAGGCAAACATTTGGAATTGTTTTAGGGAATGATATCCTAATCCTTACAAAGAATAAAACTTAAATGTCTTGTTTGGGTGGTTCGCGTACTGTTACCTAAGCCTCAAGGAAAAGCACTTAGGATAAGACTTTTATGAAGAGCTCTCCAAGTGCCTATCGTCATGCTGGTACCATTTCATCCATGACTTTATGTGACTGAAAGCATTTATTAAAGTGACACCCAACAGTTACTTTGATACTGTGCCTGTCAGTCTTAGACATTGCCAAGCTGTCTTAGTATGCGACTTGGGGTTACGGAGGTTAATATTGCCTTGTGCTCAAAATTCAAATGGCGACAGGATGGGTTCATTGATGAATGACTGATAGTTGACCCCATATTTCACTTGTCATTGTGTCCACTTGAGCTTTCTCAGACAAGGTTTGTCGGAAGAGGTTTGCAGCTTAGCCCTCAGTTGTCTCCATCTTTCCACACTGTCTGCATCACAGCAGATGACTCAGTCCCTTATCACGACTCATCGTCAAACCTGATTAAATAGGATTCTCTCTACAATCAGTGCTCCTAACCTTAGGGTCATGTTTTAGATGATTGTAAGTGTGTGTGTGTGTGTGTGTGTGTGTGTGTGTGTCCATGGGTATATGTATAGTATCTGTGTGTGTACATGTGTGCATATTTCTTAACTGAATATAATGAGATAAATATTGAATTGCAAGAGCAGTTAGAATTGTGCTGGGATAATTCCAAGCCAGTGAAATGAGCATTCATTTTGAGAATGTCTTTTACCATTTTGATCCTTTTTCACTTCATATCTGAAAACATTGGCAGCAAATCCAAATGAAAGTGAAGACCCTAAAAAAAAATGTATGCAACAAATCCAACATCCATTGTTTCAAGGTTGAATTCAAGGGCAACGTCAACACACTACAGCAGAGTAATTTTTAAAGTGCCAATCCATAATTTATTTGGCCACATGGATTTGATGTACGCTTACATAGATCCTTGAAGGGTCTGACTTCGACTGTACATGGAAACCTTACTTTCTGAATCTTTTATATCCCATTGGAACTGTTTTAGTTCTATGCCCGCAAATATTACTGCTACAAACACTTTTCAACATGCCGAAAAATAACATTTATATTTCTATCAGGTTTAAATGCCATATATTGTTGGTCCTTCTATTAACCGCCCAGTCAGTCAATTTCGTAGTGAAAAAATCTTCAATCCAATAATCCAGACATAAGGTAGTGGGCCAATAGTGGGGCGAAAGTGTTTCAACAGAGGGTGCCATACTGCAGTTATGAATTGGGGCTTTAACCAATCCATGTGGTTTGTTTTGTTTTCTTTTCCTTTTGCCTCCAAATATAAACTTGCTATCTGTTTTGTAAATTGTAAATAATTAACAAGATATTAATCAAGAAATGTTTTATTACAAAGTAACTGAAAAACGGACAGATTTAAACTAACAACAAATGTCCCTCAAAGCCAAGGTTATACTTGAAATGTCTGTTGGTGTAATGTCTTGTCTCTTAATCATGACCTTTAGAGAGGGACACTTTTAGGCTACAACACATGCATTACCTCTGCACTGTCACATGCTATACTGTTAGATGGCTTTCACATAGTAACCTCATTTGGCCACTGTTGGCCCATGATATGCCAATGTTTTGTTGAGGGCTTGATACCCACATCTTGTCCCTGGGTTTTGCCCTTTTCAGAATTTAGCTGGAGGATAAGTTGGTGAAATCTTGCAGTGATGAGGGCAATATATCAGTCAGAAGCATTTCAAGTCATAGCATGGTTGGACACCAGTAATTAGTTGTATCAACTGTGGTTCAGCGGTCAAGAAATCAAAGGACAAAGGGCACTCCGAAAATATGCTCTAATGTAATCTGGAAAGGTCAGCCTAACCAAACTTAACTTGATGTAAGTGTACACGAAAACTTCAAGTCAAGGTTAGACATTAAACGTGATATCATCTAAAACAAAGAAACCTATGCTTTTACGTGGATTCCACATGCAGTGAGGTGATAAATAGCATAACTTTGCTTTAGTCTTTAATCTAAATCTGTATTTACACTTTGAATGATATTGATATTGTTTGCTGGGCTAATCCTCCCACTGAAATCAGTGAACCTAGAAAATTTGTTCTGACCCATTATGATTGTGAAGTGGCATGAAATGGTTATGGGCTGGTTTACTTGCTCATGTCCTGGACATTGAATGGCTCATTTAGCCAACCTTTCATTTTTTTCTATACCAGTGTAATGGGAAGCAAAATCTGTTGTAAATCAAATAGCTAGTTCACATATTTCTATTCTAAATCAGATAGCAAGTTACATTTTTTTCCAGCATACAGCTTTGTTATGATTTACGCTATGATACGCTATGTGATATCTTAATTAGGGCTTACGGGTGCGCCATTTTTCTGTATTGTTTCTCACCATTGGACCCAGCAGACGAATCCCCTTTATTAATCCTCTCCATTTACCCCTCACACATGTCTCTTGACTATTCCATATAGCAGCACGTTGACAATTATAATGTCAAGAAAATGCCATTACTATCCAAACGTCCCCCCTTTCCTTCATTGTATGGCACCTGCTAGAGAAGGCAGAAAGCCCCAGTCAGCCCCCCCCCCTGCCTCGCCCCAGCACCACTGCACCACACAGCCATTAACCACCATTACCGGGCAGGGCCATTTCATGGTCAAAGAGCATTTCAGTGTTAGCTCTCCCTTGGGCTACGAAATCAGCCAAGTGAGTTTCAACCCTGCTCGACTACATATGCTATGTTTTACATTTTCCCTTTTTTCAGCGTATTTTTCCCCCTTAACATCTCCCTGTTGTGCACTCTGACTCTGCAAGTGTGAGTCGGCGGAACTCAGCCATACACGATCGATGGCATGTATCTCTCCAGTGAATTGTGAACTTTTACACTACTAACACACTACAGTAATACTATGACATAATATAAAAAACCATCCTGAGAATGATTTTGTTTACTTACAACCCCACAGATCCTACTGTATTTGTAAAATGTAAAATGTTTTGATGTTATAAAACATTTATGTATGACTTAATTCAAGATTGTAGCCATAATCTAGGTCAAATAAACAATGATCATCTTTTATCTTCATATCTCTTTACCCTCAATACTGTTGTGTGCAGTAAGGATGGATGGATGGATGAATGGATCTACCTATCTATCTATCTATCTATCTATCTATCTATCTATCTATCTATCTATCTATCTATCTATCTATCTATCTATCTATCTATCTATCTATCTATCTATCTTTATGTAACATTGGATGCTGCTGCAAGTAACATGAATATTAAACAAATGTGCATAAATGTGGGATCCTCTATTGGCCTTTTCAGAATGCTAATGCACTGAGTACAAAATGTAATTTAGCATTAGCAGTCCTTTGGCTTATTAATAGGACATACCGCACATAATAGGTACAAGGTAAAACACTTTTTATGTACGCCATGTTGTAAATGATATTTTAGGACTCAAGGTTGTAGCTTCTCTGCTCTGAATTTTAATTCAGGTTCGGCTGTTCATCATTTACCAACGGAGCCATAAATTATGCCAGCAAAATTATTTAGTATCACAATGCAAATGTAATGTTTTGATGATCTAACAAGATATTTTTCTTCAATGTTTTCTAGTAGTTAGTTTGGAGACTACGTTATCACACAAACAAGAAAGTAAACTGAGGCCAAGTTAACAGGACAGGTTATTGCCTCTTAATCAATCCACTTTCAGAAAAGCTATTTATTTTTTTAATCAAATTTTTTATTTATTTATTTTTTACAACTTTTATCCTCACAAGCCTCTGAATTTTCTATTGCAAAAAAGGTTCTCCAGACAAAAATGTTCTAAGCAGAACACGGACTGTACCTAAGAACCTTAATGCAACCTTTAGGGGAACCTTAAGGGAAAATACTGAGAGATTAGTAGACCTCTGAGATGTGAAATTAGTGATAAGGTGCTAAAATATACACCTAAAAACATACATCCAACTGTATTTCTAATGTTACCTTAAGTGTATATTTACTTTACTTGCTTACATTACTTGATGGGTTAGGATAGCGACTGGCTCCAAATGCTGTCATGTGAGGTTCCAAACTTACCCCTGCTATCCCCAGAGTGAAGACTGAATTGCACAGTCAACATCTGGAATTCTTCAGAAATGAAGTAATCAAAGTTGACGTCAAGCTGGTCTATGAAGTTTGTTCCCAAGAGTAAGCAATCAGTCTGGAGTGTAAAGAAACATTTCTTCTTCTACAAAGTTAAACTATTTTAGCGATTTCACTCGTCTCTTTATGATGAGTGATAATAAATAAATAAATAAAATAAAAACACATCTTGGTTGTTGTAGAGGCAGCTACATTTGGAAGCTTATTTGCTTATTTCCCTTTAGCTAGAGAGGAAGTAGGCGAGTGCAGACTCGAGTCCTCCAGTCTCACACCAAAACAAATAAGCTTCCAAATGTAGCTGCCTCTACAACAACCAAGATGTGGTTTTTTTGTTTTTATTTTCACTCGTCATAAAGAGACGAGTGAAATCAATAAAACAGTTTAACTTTGGAGAAGCTGGACTGGTTTGTTTTTGTCCTCACTGC